>JAAAKL020016856.1:0-10853 GCA_010016065.2 Carybdea cf. marsupialis auct. non (Linnaeus, 1758) | reverse complement strand
GCAGATTACAAGTAACAGTATCAATGAAAGCGTCTGTTATGTGGTTACTGTCTGGCAAGATTTTTTCCGTTTTGGTCTCATTTCCGTCAAATATTCTTAAGAGATAAGTCTGAGATTGTAGGTAGTCATTAGTAGTTCTGGCATGCATGCTTTTTCGATAATTCTTACATTGGGAAGAGGGTACACGCCCATGAATATGTCTTAAATAAAATAACAAATACTAAAAATAGCAGCAACTTCCATCTTTCAGTAAAAGAAACAAAGATAAATTTGGATTAATCAGATCTGATAGTCTGCTTCAGGGATATTTGCAGCTGATTCCCTCCCATTTGTGATAAATGTAAGCAGGGTTCAGACCACGTCAACAAGCTAAGTTTGCCACAATAATGTCATTGACCTGCCCTGCCAGCCGTCGTCACCGAAAACGGTGACTCTCATCCCTCTCCCCTAATAGGTAAGGGAGGGCAAGTATTCAGGAATGCATCCTCGTGCGTCAGACATACACTTTTCAGTACCATAACCACATATATGTTATGTGTAGGAACGTTTGTACATGTCGCATTACTATAAAGGGTAGTATTTGCTTTCCATTATTTTGATCAACATTGATATGAGAATTCTTCCTTTGTCTGGCTTCAGCAAAGGACGGCAAACAAAAAGTATTAAAGGCGTGAACATGATAAGTTACGGATGGTATGATGACATCAATGAACGGACAGAACGGTATTCTTACGTAATGGGTTGCCTTCCCAACATCAACGCAGTCTTTATGATTGTTATTGCTCGAGTGTTTTGGTCTACAGGGGGCAGCTGTGAGAAAGAAGCTCCTGACTTCGTTTGTCATCAAGAGTTGTTTCCATGAAGCAATCATTGAGTCATCGACCAATCGGAATCTAGCATAACCATGACGTTTTGACACCAGCGTTGTACTCACGAACGACCCCACTGACCAAATACACTGTCTATTCTTTCCTTCGACTTCATTCCAATCGGATGGGTATTTACAGTTTGGGAGATCAGAAGTTGTTTTTGCCTTAGGTCGCATTTCTGTGATCCTTGGAATGTCCGTGATGAAACGACTGCGAAGGACTCTAAGTTTTCGAAGCAGAAGTAAATATGCAGCAAGGAGGGATCCTCAAAATTGGGAAAACGATGGTATCAACATTAAACATGGCGGGTTGAACTTTAATGTGAAGGTAGGTCGTCAATTATTTTGATTGATCAATAGGTTTTCCGTTGTTATTCAAGGTGTATTCAGCACCCGGCTTAAGTAACTTGTCGTAGGCAGTACGGTACATAGAGCCAAGCACATGAAGTTGATTAGGGTGACTCATGACCGTAGAGAAACCTTCATTGACTTTTCTGTCCGGCCCTGCTACCGGTAGGTCATCGTAATCCCATGAATATCGGTAAACTGCGACAACCCGAAGAGATAAAACCGTATTTCGCAATCAAAGTCTCAACGTCATTTTACTTGATGCTGGATTTAAGAGTGATTGTGGCAGTCTTGAAGCATAACATCTATTCAAGAAATTTACCAGAAACAAATCGCTTCGTACAAGAGCCTGTTGTGTACAGCTATTCGAGGGATCTTGACTTACCGCAGGGTTTAGCATCTTGAAGTTAAATAGGCATCTTGCAAACATAATTGTTTAAAGACTTCCTCGGCTGTAACTATTTCTGCGGGACGGTTATGTGATTTTTGGCCACTTCCTCGTTTATTCCACCACACATACACTGATACAGCAGCACACTTCAAGTCAAGAGGACACCATAACTTGCTCAGTGTTGTCGAATAGCCACGATACTAACGCGTAATATAGGATATGCCTACCCTGTATTCTTAGGCGGCAACAACTTCATAATATCCCCGATAACTTGTGAGAAACGGTATGTGTAATTCACTCCTCTGAGATTATTAAATGAGAATTCTGTACGAAAAACAGGCTTGCGGATACCGTATTTCAATTGTCAACCTAACTCCTTTGATTGTGCATCTGAAATTGACTCCCGAAGTTCAAGTCAAACTCCAGGTAAAACGACCCACCAGACGATTAAGGACATAGCCTAGATAAATGTTTTGATGGTAAGCGGCGCTTGTAGTTTTTTATCGGCATAACATTTCTCAAAGAAGCCACAGTAGCCAGACTAATCAATATAGGGCTAGTACACAGAAGTTATATGTGCTTAATGTTGAAGAAACGATACCATGCACCCTATCCAGTCACGTAGATTTCGATGTATATACAGAGAGGCAATGGATGAAGACGCACGATAGTGATTGTTTTAGGTTGTTCAGTTATCGCTAGGATTTTGTTACCCTAGTAATAGAAACGTGCCGAAGGATATTGTGCTCAGTTTTACTATTTGAATGCAACTGCTGAAAGTTAAATAGGTTGCTATAAAATCTTTGTTTGCTATTCATGAACTACTGGCTTTCCTTGTGCATACATTACAGTTCTTTTTCTGCAGGATTTAATGTATTTTCTTTCAAACTGGCGCAGTTCAACCAGGGTGACAAGCACGCAATGTCTTTGCCCGAAACTAGATTTTTATCGAAGCCAACTCTTTGGTAGTTCTTGTCTCTTACGTTAATAAACACATGCTACAAAAAGTCATAGTAAATAGTGGTGTGATTTTAGATTTATTGAAGAGTTCACCGCACGTGAGTGTATAGTAGTCCCACATATTGTGGAATATTTTAATTTCCGGTTATGCTTGGATTACTCGACATCGTTTAAGACAGAAAAACAGCTTGTAATATAAGGTCGAAAATTACTGTACAAGCTTCAAGGTCATTATAGAAGGCGTTAAGTTTAAGAATAAAACGCCAGTCGACACTTTAATAGATATACCAGGGAAAATTCGAGAGGTTGTCCTTCATATTTTATTATCATTTTCTTGTACCCCTGGCTCCTCGCAATTTGATTATGAATGATCATCGCTGACGTTATGTATTCTAGTTACAATCTTGATCGTTTTCAAAGTTACAATGTGCACTTTTGCTTTTTTCGACCTTCATACATAGTGGCAAGTTGTAACAAAGTTTTAGTCTAATATTCCTGTCTAAGTCTGAGACCATGTTGGTATCAGTTCGAAACACTTCGGCAGGGACTATTACTGTAGGATTTATTGCTAATATAAACCAGGTCGACAAATTTCCTTTCTAAAAGTTAAAAGATATGTGAGTAACTTTGTTAGGAGATGTTATTAGTTTATTTTAACAATTGATTGGTTTTTTGAATTGAATATAAATTGAAATATATGCAATTTTGTGAGTTAGTGCCATTTTTTAACTAAAAATTTATATATTTAAATGCTTAGTCTTCGATTTTATGATTTATGTAACCAGGACAGAAGATTTTGGTAAGATATTTTCTACGAGTTACGTACCATCAAATTGCAGTATGTTGTAAATAGCTGTCAAGTAAAATATCTTAATTTTTTACGTATCACATATTGCAAGCAAACATGTCTGTTGCTGTACAAACCTGTAGGTGAACATGAAGATAAGCTTGACAATAAGAGTGTTACATGGCATTTACCATCAAAATAAACTTTTGATATCTTTTTGAACCTCTCCTGTCTTGTCCATCATAATCATTTAACACAACACTCTCACATCAGTTAACATCAACTTTGGTAAGCAGCCCCACCAATGGATAGTACAAATACTTAGCCATTGTTGTTAGCCAGCCATATATAAGATAGCATGGGATACAAATCTGTTGTCAAACACTGAGCATACAACATCTTTGCATTCCTGTCCTGATACTTCAGCATACAGAAGTGAATGATTCACTAATAGTGCTGCTAGTATAATGTGCAGTGGTTCAATCATCCTTGTGACTCCTTAAAGGGGAAACACCATGTTAAATGAATGGTGATTATGAACCTGAAATGTGTACAACCAATGAAAGCAGTGTTAAAAAATTGAAAGTAAATTACCACAGGTTTCACACCCAATACTTTGATTGACAAAAAATCTATTCTCTGTGTAGTGGATGGGGTGGTTCTAGATTCAAGCATTCATTTGGAGGGTCTTAGGGGTATTACACAAGAGAAAGAAGTTGGCAGTTGAGCCAGACTATTATTAGAGAATAATTATTTCATATTAAGAGGCTAGATTGGTAATCTTCAATAGGTTTTGCTATAATCACAAAATTTTTTGTAGATTGTTTAAACATATCCATGGATAAGTAACAAAATATTTTATTGTAAAATCGAGACATTAGACCTCTTTTTGGTTTAGTTATCAAGGTCATGACTTTTTTATTTTGATGAATGGTGAGGCATGTGTTAGACAATTAAAGGAGTTATTTAACGAGTGTCATCAGTTTACATTGTTGATGTTTCAGAATCTAATAGTAGTATTCCTTCATTTAGATTTTAATTAGCAGGGCAGATAGTACTTTGGAGACAGATATCTTTAGCAAACCTACTGATACACATCAGTATTTGCGCAATAGATTGAGCTCACATGTAGAAGGCTATATCATTTATTTGGGCAGATATATTTTTTGCAGTATTTCGAGAGAAGGACAGAGGAGCTATTAGGTGTTTTCAGAGATGATAAGAAAAGGGTGTCATAAGGTAAGGTTATAGTGGTAGTTTGTGCTAGCAAAGGCATGAATAACAAAAGAAACATTAGTAGGATACCTGTATCAGGCGAGAGAGATATTCTAATGGCTGTGGAATGTGTTAGTTCTGGAGAGTGTAGAGATGGGTTTTGTCAGGGGCACCTGAAGTACCATTTAGGAGGAATAAGAATATCAAGTATCAAATTGCTTGAGATGACTAGGTGAAATTGAATGCAGTTATAAGCAGTTGTAGATGGAGGGATGCAAATTTCAAGTATGCAGTTTTGTAGTTAAGGGAGAAAGTTTAGGGTTGGTAGTTCTTGTAGGACATAAGGTAAACTATAAACTAGATTGCAATGATGGTAATGTAGTGTACCTCCTTGATTGTAGAAACATTTAACAATTGGAAGGGTTGTAGTATTGTAGGTTTAATTATTGCAGGGTTTCCTTAGCATTTTGGAAGGCCACATTGATTTCTTGGAGAATGTTACAGTTACATGTTAATTGAATAAACTATACATGGATACTTGGTGAGGGAATTTTTTTGGCTTCTGAATTAAACAGTTCAACATGAACAGGTCTTGATAGTCATGATGTAGAGTTACTTATCATAAATGCTCTCTGGTTAATTATAGGTATAGAGGTATGTATTTTCTTTGTTTTCTGATTATGGTTTTATTGTTTTTGGCCTTTATTCTTTTCTGCTGTCCCTCTACTTGTCATAGATGTGATGCCATTTGTAGTTGTAAACTGCACTTGCTTTGTTTTTGTATATTACCACATTTGGGTATTCGATTGCTTATTATTATGATTGGTAAGGGTATCATCTTAGATTTTGTAATTTTATACTTATGTAGGATCACTGCTCATGCAAAGTAACCTTGAAAAAATATTGATGTTGAATAAATATTATATTGAAATGCCAGGGAAATTATGTATTGCATGATTTCAGGTGGTGATATTAAGATTTTATACCAGGCATCTATTGATGGTAATCTATTGTTTGAAAATAGCTATAATGGACAATTACTACAATATATGTTTTTATATACATCTACACATTTAACATACATTTATATGTCACATGAAGCTTTAGATCAGCATCACTTGTACCTTTCTTTAAGTTGTAATGATTAGGTGGCATTAGGTATACTCTTGGAATTGGTACTTAAGCTTCATTGCATACATGATAATTAAATGTGTCCCAGCAATGAACATTTTGTAGATTATTATCTGTGCTAATAATATTTCCCCCTGAAGCATCCTAGACTCTCAACCAGAAACTGAGTCCATGAATTTTTGTTGTGATAGTTGTACTGTTTGCGACTGAAATTGCTTTAAGATCTCTCGCAGTTGTATATATTTCTTCTTCTGAGGATTGTCCTTTATAACACTTTCCTCTAAAGTGGTTTGATTGATAGATTTATCAGCATTCAGTGGGTTATTTTAAAGTCTCTGGGTAGTACACTTTATCTTGATATTTATTTTTCTATAGTAGTTTTTAATCTTTCTCTTTATTCACAAGATAAGTTAATGTCTACTTCATTATGTTATGTATCAACAGTGTATATGGTGGAAGCCAATGTTCTTTACTGTTGACTTCCTCATACCCCAGTTTCTCTCCTTTATTTTCAGTGCCTTATTATTTCTTAATACTGTTTCTCTTAATTGTTATCAAGAAAGCTTATGGTAATGTTTTAGCAGATCTTGCCATGTATAAAAATGAAACTGAGTTAGGTAGAAAAGAACTTAATTACTGAAATAATATAAGAAAACATATATGCAAGTGTGTATGAAATGGCTACATACTTAGCAAGTGTACATGCTTGATATACAAAGATTTATTGCTCAATATCCTCAAGAAGTCAATACAACAAACCAGGGTCTGATAATTCCACTATTAGGTCTGACTCTTCTAACATAGTTACATTTAATATAGTACCATTAAATTCCTTAATAATGAAGGTTGTTTTGTTATGATTGAGGCCCTTTTTGTTAATGGTAGAGAAATCAAAACAAAATTCAGAAATGTT
Organism: Carybdea cf. marsupialis auct. non (Linnaeus, 1758); assembly: GCA_010016065.2. NCBI lineage: Eukaryota > Metazoa > Cnidaria > Cubozoa > Carybdeida > Carybdeidae > Carybdea > Carybdea cf. marsupialis auct. non (Linnaeus, 1758). Next base: position 4,240 of record JAAAKL020016856.1, on the reverse strand, counting down.
TGCTTTTTCCTAGCAGTGGTTAAATTATTGTTTGTGCAACAAAGGAAGGATAAGACAAGGACAAGTTTTAAATTCAAACAACTTCATGAAACAAAAGTATGGCTGAAAGAAGTTACAGATTGTTTTAAACATACTTTTAGTTTAGTAAAGATATAATTGACAATCAAATTGCTTGGGCACATGTGGATAGATGATACAAGTATTAGTGATAATGACAGAGCTATGAAAACAGACTTGTGTTCCATGGATTGTAATATTAGGTTTTTAGGGCGGAACACAGCATCTGTTACTCCAACCATGTTAATAAAGTGATAATAATGTTAAAGGATAATGTTTTGATGGGAGCTGAAATGTTCTTTAGATATAAAGTAACATGAATATATCTTGTGCATTATCCATACATTTTGATCCCTGTGTTCCCCCCTAAATTTTCCAAAAAGGTGGCAGTTAAGTCAAACAGGCTTTTGAAAATAGTGAGTGTAGGATCCTCTGGTGTTTTTATCCATTCAACTGGTGTTAACAGGGATAAACACTTTGTTCAAGTGAAAGATATATCAATGGTTGCTATAGATCTCATGTGACTGCTTTTGATATTAAGCGCATAGTTTTAGTAATGAAGGCCTTATGAAGGAGAAACTGAACTCTTGACTGCTTCTCTTTTATGAAACCTCATTCTATCACCATCCTGCTATTTTATGCAGTGGATATTAATGCAGACTTAATATCTGAGAAATTCCAGAAACTATGTTTCTTGAAAAAGTATGAGGCTTTTTGAGCTAAATAGGATGTTTTGGAAGTCTTATTTAAATATAGATCTTTGTTTATGATTTAAGGAACAGAAATCCTTAGTGAAAGTGTTTTTATGTGATTTTGTTGTTGTTTTACCATGGTAATCAAGTCAAGCAGAAACTTTTCTAAACAGAGAACTGGGTAATGAAGACTCTGCTACACTAACTTTCAAATATACATATGATGGTTTTCGGGGAGGTTCATTCGTGCACCATCTTCCATTAATGGTATGTTTTGAGCTGTGTTCTGATGGCCGTATTCCAAGTAACAACTACCAGAATTTTAATGCTTTAAAATAAAGCCATGAAATCAGTTTGTTTTAGGAATAAATATATTTTGATTATATGATATACATCACCCCAAAATTCTATTTTATTGTTTTTTGCTCTTTTAGTATCTTGGTTGCTTGGAAGTCACAGAGTCAAGAGGTACACAAGTATGTTCACAGGCTGCACATCATCTGAAGATGGTAGGTTTTTTCTTTATCTGAAAAGTCCCATTTCAATTCACTTTTCGTAGAAATCATTTAACTTCCTACATGTAAAGCTACCATTGTTTTCAGACATAATGGCTTCTTTCTCATTTGAATTGATAACATGGACTGTAAATCCAGTGTAAAGCGTCATAATTTTATATGTTTCAGAGGTTTATTTTAGATTGCTCAGTAGGATAGGGTCTCAAAAAGTTGAGAAGTGAAGTAGTGGAGGAGGATGATGGGCTTGCCATTGATTGGTCTCTATATAGTATTAGGCAATAACTAAGAACAAAGAAAACATTTCACTGAGGACACAGATGTTGTAACTAAGGCAAGCAAAAATCAATGAAGTTGATTACATTAAGTAAAAATGTTAAAAAGCATGAAATGTTCTATAAAGTCCAAAATAGCAGAATCTGTGAAGACATAATCAGTTGCCACTTATTTGTATTTCACCATCTGCTTTCTCAAAGCATTGCACAACTAATGACCCTGGGATTGGTGTAGTAAGTGTGGTCACTAGTACTGTGGTACAATTACTTTGTACAGAAGTGTTGTTTACAATTGCCATTGATAGGGTTACTCACTGATTGACAAAAATTGAGGACATTCTTGTGATTTGACAAGTTTAAAACATTAGCAGGACAGGGTCCCAACAGCTAAGCAGCTCCATTATTGCTCCTGAATGTTGCAGTGTCACAGTGTGACCATTGAATAGATTGTATTGCACCATATGTACTGCATTTGAGACTGACTGATGAATGAATTTAGCCATGTCACAAATGTCACCAGGAAGAAGACTTGTTACATTTTCTTGACAGAAACCCCATTTTATAAAAGATAGGATATGTAAATTACAGGACACCTAAAATTTATGCAAGCCAATGTCAGAAAATAGAAGCATTGGAATTTTTTTCACACACCATTTATTCCATTATCATTAGGTCAAGATGAAGTCAAGGTATGTTGTGTTTTAGTTCAAATTTCATTTCAACTATGACACACACCAAACTAGTATTGATTCAACCTATTCCAACAACACAGCATTTAACAAATTGATAGTTGAGTAGTGTTTGTATACAACAAGAGAACAGGCAAATTAGGGGAAATGATTATGCTCAAATTTTGCCTCATTGCCTAATGTTTGAAGTAGTGGGTTGATGTATGTAGTGAGGTTTTTAATGGATGGAGGTTTTCATGAGAGGTCTGTACACTGAAATTCATGTACCAATCACTGAATGACCATTTGTCTTACCCAACCCATCAAAAGAAGGGGCTCTTTGTCATAGATAACCTCGAAATGCTGGTTACTTGTGGCTGGTAGTTCTGTTTCCCTCAAAGTTCTAGGACTCCAGAACTACAGCCTTGCTTTTGGATGCAATTTACTGTCTTACCCAGGCCAAAAAGGTAGCTTAATACTACAAGCAAAAGCAGGCTCGACCTAATGTTTTGCAAAAGGGGAAGGCCTTGCATAAATATTTCCACGATATGTTTTAAGATAAAGTTGTGCTTTATTAGCCAGAGGCATTTGTAACAGCTCCATGTCGGTAATGTGTGGTATGTACAGCCCATGTTGCTGTGGACAAAGACACAGAACCCAACTGATCAAGTCATCATATCAAGTTAACAGATTACATTTGGAAAGCCCACTGTTATATGTTTATGATAAAGTTAATGAGAGCAGGTGGCATGTTACCTATCAGACTTCACCCAAACCCACGAAAGTAAACAAAGCATATTTAGAAAAGACAAGTGGCTATTTGCCATATATCTTGCTCATTGATTCTGCAAGTAAGTGCTGTGTAACTTAACAGGTTCTGAATATGGAATTTGGGTTTTATCACTCAGAGCAATTTTACATCACCTGAAGCAGCATAATTGTATCAGACCAAATGCATGTTATTCTAAAGCAATCTGAAAATGTGCTTTTTAATTCCATAAGTTCCCATCTGTGTAAGCACATTTTTTGGTAAATTTCAGATGTTATTTATTTTATTTCTGCTGTGCAAGGATGGTATAGCTTCTCATTGTTTACATAGTTAGATTATGTTTCATGGGAAAGATATTTTTATTGGATACTGAAAGTCGTTTAAAATTACAAGAGCATTGGCCTCACTATTTCTAAGTAGTGGTAGTTTGGACGTCTCAACTTCCCATTGTAGAAAAGATTCTGTTACAAAAAGGATTACATTAAGCAATTACAATTTTATGCAGGCCTCTTACTTTACTTGTATCAACTAGTGTTAATGCAGATGTAGTCAGAATTGGTCTTAATTGAAAGCAGCTCCACTGTTCACAGCATGAAAGAGGTTGCAAGATATTAAGTGTGATTTGGGAGTTTGAGCTGTCCTTTTTTGTTAAACTAAAGAGACTACCATCAATTTTTGGTCTCAGATCAGATATTTGAACGAGTAACTTGTAATTTCTAATCAAAGTAATCAACATGTAGGTTATTTGTTAGCTGCTGTCCCACACTTTGGGAAGTAGTAACTAACAGCATTTTGGAATGTACCACACATTATTTGTGCCCCCTACTTCAATTATGCAGCTGATATGACAAAATTGCTTCTTCCATTGTCACTGTTAGCTGCTACTTGACAACCTTATTGTGTCATTATTGTAAAAACTTGCACTTTGTCCTTAGCCCCAGCTTTTAAGGCTTATTGTGTATATGGTTTACGAGAGAACTTTAATTCTTGTCAGCGCCTTATTCATTTCTGTAGCTTTCAAATCGTTTGTAGTGCATTCCTGCCAGGTTTTGTGTGGTCTCCCATTTTGGTTCGATTTCTCTCATGCCAAGTGCATAACTTTCTTTTTAACATCTTTCTTCTTCCATGCATTGTATGTCACCATACCAACTCAGTTCTCACCGTCAGTGATTTGATATGGGATATCCGTTTTAACATCTATTTTTCCCATTCATGGGGTTAGACGGTGCCCATATATATGGGACTTGTTACTGGAGCATAGAGCACT
>JAAAKL020016855.1:0-10853 GCA_010016065.2 Carybdea cf. marsupialis auct. non (Linnaeus, 1758) | reverse complement strand
TTTACATCCCTGGCGAAACGGGAAGATGAATAGGTAACTTAGCTAACTACTGAATAATCATTAACGTCGTAAATCTTTACATCCCTGGCGAAACGGGAAGATGAATAGGTAACTTAGCTAACTACTGAATAATCATTAACGTCGTAAATCTTCACATCCCTGGCGAAACGAGAAGATGAATAGGTAACTAAGTTAACTCGACAGCAGGGCCGTCACCACAAATATACCCTTCTATAATCAAGGTGGGATGTATAGATTACAGCTCGTGATATCATCACGTTGAGTTATGGCAATAAGGGCAGGCCTCCCACTCTAAATTTAACTATCTGGTTTTTTTAATTGATTAAATTTTTTTGTTGAATTTTAGGAGATTTTTAGGACATCTTTCAGTGATTATCGTGACATTTTATGACACAATTTACGTTATTCATTGATCACTTGAAATATAATGCTGACAAATATGGTAAAGTCGTGTCATATTCTAGGGATGAAACCAGGGAAATTGATATTACTAGAAGCTTCAGGAGTAATTGCTGTAACTGCTATGCAACTCAGTGTTGACAGGCGAGCAAATTTATCATTTTATTTGGGGGGGGGGGGGCTGCAAAATGATACGTAGATAATAAAATTCATTATCTAAAGGGCAACAGATTTCTGAATTAATTAATCGCAAAGAAAGGATCGCAGCTAGATCGAACAACCGTCACAGCTAACCAGATTCTCCAGAGTATCGGTGTAGCGTGACAAGACAGGCCTGTTTAAATAAGATACTCCAAGAGCGAGTTTCGCAGAGGTTGGGTAAATAAGTTACTTATAATCCATTCCTTTCCTGCATTACCTTCTACTGAGGAAAGACAGACGTAAGCGGCAATCAGGGAATATCACGTAATGCAATATCAACAACTCGAGTGTTGCAGGATAAATGTGTAAGTCGTTACTCATCCATTCTTCAACATTTATAATTGCCAAATGTATAACGTATCCACATGACATACGTAACTGTTTATTCTCCCCTCCACTTCAGCTAACAAGTGGAGATCGTACCATACGGTAATGGAATAGGACGTCGGTTACTCGTGAGGTGGAGTGATGCATCTCAACGCTCAATGAATGATCTATTTGTAGATCCTATGGGGGTTTCTGCCAGTGGCACGACAATGCAACACCTTTCCCCTCCGATACAGTACCGGTGTTTATGATCGCTTAAATGACAAGAAAAATTAGCAGTAATTACTATATTTTTTGTTAGTATACGTTTAATACATTGATTTGCAAATATCAAGCATTAGTCACGAGAAAGTATATTTTGACGAAAAAAATAACTGTTTACAGAAATAATGTTTTTGGATAAAAAATAAAATCCCTCTTTCCTACTCCTTTAATTATTTTTAGATCGAAACTTACCTGTCAAGAGATCCAGCGAGCAATCTGGTGGACGTAGAATTAAGACATAACGACGTCACTGTTTTGATATGATTCGACAGGGAGGACAGTAGACGACCTCCACATAGTATATCCCAGACATTAATGGTATTACCACCTAGTCAAAAGTTTGATTGAGGAAAGATACAAAAAGTTAAACGGCAATATCTGCATGTGATTAACAAAGATAGAAAACTAGTGGGAGAATGACAAACTTTGATTTACGAGATGACTCGATTCTCTCTCTTGAATAACTACGATACAGCCACAGTAAACGAATACATTGCCAGTTCGTTTAAGCACCCTAATAAGTTCACCAACCAATCCAAAATGACAATCTGGCTCACTTTGTAACTGATTTACTCATCGCTATACCAACACTATAACATAATTTAACACCTGACAGGGGCATGGACAGCCGTTTTAAATCTCTTATATGAAAATCGAATTTAACGGTGACTATAACAATAGAGTCTCTTTGAAAAGGACTCTACTCCGACAAGGAGACAAATTCATTTAGTTCGCCTCATGAAAAGTTCACCTCGTTGACCATGCCTATGAAGGATTTATCTGCGAAATTGAGGAAGCTAGACAATTCACCTTCAAACTACGTCATAATGAAAAAATTCATGACGTCAAACAACCCAAACCTTATCCTTAGTACTGAACTCATTTTTAAGGTCGAATTCGAACGAATTACGAGATTGACTCTCCAGAAAAGTGGGGGGCATTTAACCTCCATGGTTTTGCGTAAATACTCGACTTTTGCGCCCCAAGTTTGAGTACAAATATGCAAAATTAAAATTAATTATCAAAGTACGTGAACTATACTGTCGCCTGCTAATAAATACTTTATTATCCACTTTCTTATAACTATTTATATCTAAAATATACATTTATCCATAGTTTTAGTTACTCTAAAAACAGAATTATCTACACTGAATAAAAATTTCACGTTTAGCTTTATTTAGGCACACATCGATAAGTAAATGTATGACGTAAAATCTCCGTGGAGGACAGGGGCATTCCCTCGTCACAAGCCTTAGAACAAAAGCGGTTTTGCAAGCATGGCAAATCGCGTAGTGGTTTAATTTTCATTAATTAACAGCTTGCATAATTTTTAGGTGTCGACTATTTTGTTTTTACCTCTATTCTTAAAAAAGGATCAATTACGTACCGTAGGTCTCATAACTCCGTTGGTACGGCAACTAGGAATTTTGGAGTTGAGGCACGGACCTTCATTAAGCCTCGGTCACACCGGGAATGACAACAATAACGATATCGAAAAATCGTTTGAAAAGAGGTCATACCGCCAACCATACATAAAAAATATCCTTCCACCAAACGCGTGCGATTTAGAATCATGATGGCAGACACTAAGACCTCCATTGAAAAAAAGGGCCAATGTAACCCTTTTTGGTAGCAGGTTGTATTGAAAGAGAAAAATGTGGGGGGTTTTCTCACGGTAGTGTCTAGGGGAGATTCAGGGGTCATTCCCACCCTGATAAAGCCCCCTATTGTCAACATTTTATAGCAAATAAGCAGCAGATTAACTGCCTCCTCCATTATACTATTTAGATAGCAGTTTATCATATACTTACCGTTGAAGGCTTGCTGTCGTAAGATAATTGGTTACCTTCTACTACAAGCGCTTTGAAAGATCAACTACAACACATGCTCCTTCAACTTACATTACTTTTGTAATTCCATTCGTGAATGGTTAAATTTAATCACTAAAAACTGTTGTAATTATCCTCAGAAAGGAAACGGGGGTGATCAATTTTCTTAATCGTTATTGTTATCATCATCGTTCACGGTGTGTCCTAGGCTGTACTTTGTTTTATAGATATAAGAATCAGTATAACATGCACAGAATCATTCGATGGTTAATCGTCAAGTTCCAATCTATAAAAATTATTTAAATCTCTCTAATAGGGACTTTGCTTTACAAGTGTTAAGCATTGGACTAACCATGTCGTTGAGTGTTTATCGAATCTTCAAGTAATATAAAGCAAACACAAAAACTACGTCACTGAAGTCGAGGTACCAACAAGAATTATGCATATGACATTTGATCATCAAGTGTTTAACGTAACTTTGCAATTTTACACTATGCTAATTCATGATGTTTCATGTGAAGTGTTTCACAGTAATTACTGTCGTTTCTTTAAAGCAACATACGATAAATTGAAAGTACAGTACGACCAACACACGATGAAACACACTGACTTGATATTATTTATGTTCGAACCATTCTGCGTACCGGCAGAAATGCAAATTCCTCCAGAAGGAAACAGGAGAACACTCTCCACTGGGTTTCCATGAGACAAAGAAAGCGCAAAGGAAGTAGTGCGCGTGTCCCACAACTTTACTGTGTGATCGTATGATCCTACAATGAAATATATGACAGAAAGAAATACATTTAATACAGTACAAATAGACTTTGCATAAATTCTTATTTAAAGATCATTCCAGGCTCGAACCCGCTAGTTTAACAAATTTGTTCCCTTTAGAAAAACAATAAACTCATCAAATATTGAGTTAGTATGTTAAACCTTAGGGTTCCATGTAAAATCTATCAGTGGTGGCTGGAGCGTAATGGCATGAAGTGGTTAAAAATAATAATGTCAACCTAACAGAACAGCGAACGGTGCACCACGATTACAATTACTTGCTTTACTTTCCTTTTAAAAGCTATTGTAACTAAGAATATTGAAAATTAAATTTGCTGAAATTAACAGAAACGTTAATGACAAGGATAGAGCTGCTGTCTATTAAATTCCATAAAATGTAAAATATTCTCAGAATAAAGAAATCAGGGGCTCCCGTTCAAAATTAGTTCAAGGAGGGGCCTTTAAAGAAGGGGGAAGACCATGAAGTCTTTTCAACCAATTAAAACGTTGTATTACAAATAATTGGTAAATTATCTGGGAAGATATTTTCCCTGGTGATGAAGAGAAGACAGTATCTTCAAAAGTCTAGGGCGATCAAGGTCAGTTATTCCAATATGCCTACACGGAAGCAAGCGTATCTAGACGAAGAGTGGTAGTCTCATGCAATCAACATTTTGGGAGACAGTTGAGGGGAAATATACGAATTGATTTCAATAGAAAATACATATCTTGTTCATTTTCGTATCTTTCAACAAATTCAAAACTACTCAAAAACTTCACATTGTGCAGCACCATACATTATTGTGCGACACAATCTCATCAGTACGCACATCATAAGTCTTTGGACCTTAAATCCATATACATCTTGTTCCTCCTACATCTTCAAAAACGCGAAATCTGAAAGCAACCCTCGTTGCACCTCCCTAAAATTTTTTAGACTTCTATGACGCCATCATAGTAATATGAGATAAAGTAGTATTAAGAACGTACGCAAATTTATCAACTTTCCCTCCTTGTTAAAATTATAGAAATATTACTATGTCATCGGAGAAGATTTCTTACGAAGCCAGCTTTCACTGCGTAGAAGATCCTCCGTTTATAGAGGTTTACTTAAAATTATCGTGATGGAAAGCGAAACTTAGGCCGTAGCAACTACATGTTGTTTCGTCGCAAAATTGGCTCACAAAACAAGTTTTATCAATAATTTTGGAAGTTTTTCCTTCGATAAAATAGGAAACTAAAGTACGATGAGTGTTTTGTAACTTAAAGCTTGACTTGGATCGCGTTATCCGGCAAATTTTAATAGCAAAATCAGTCAATGATAACTTCCTTTGCAGACGAACCAGCAACCCCTGGATAATGAAAATGACTGACGGAGCTAACGAGTAGTTGTGGCCCAGTTCCACTAATACGATTTCAGGGAGGGGCAACGGTATTGTTGCATCCCCAATTATTATCTAAAGGCGTAATGGAAGGCCATAAACATAAAATATAGGAAATACCTGAAAGGGGTGAAATCGCATCTACATGCCTTCGAACATCCTCAAGACGGTCACAGAAGTGTTTGGCATCAGCCAAGGCAGGCCTCAACTACTCACTGCAGACTTGTTTTTTCACATTTGCCAAAGATTCAGCAATTTAAAGGAAAAAATTATTGATCATACTCCCAATGTTTACTCACGCTTGGTCACTCTCACGTTTCAGTCGCTGGCACAAAAAGCTATAAAACATGTCGCTGATTGCCAAATAAATGCGGTTAGAAGGGTTTTACTCAGTAGGGGGCATCATGGGAAATAACTGGAAGTGTTATAAGCTGCCAGGCTTGTTAACTGCGCGTTAGGAAAAGGGATAATGAGAGCATTTTCGCAAATCTTTAGCTGTGACAGCGTGGAAAAATAACAACAAAGATCACAGTATGATATTCAAAAACTCAACTCAACTAGTCAAAAAGGAACAAATTCTAAAATTAACAAAATTTTATAAACGTCTAAGAAAATAAATGACATCAGCATGCTCATTCATTAGTTCGTTTTCAAAGCTTTTTTGTTCTGCTTCATTGTTCATCTGTGGTAAAGCGAGGGAGCCATTTTTCAATTTATGCACCGCCTAAATATATTATTTGAAGATTTTGTACTGTTTCTCTAAGGACATGGTCAATTTAATTCCAAGATGGCGTCTCAATTCAAGAAACGTCTTACATATGCCAACACACAGTATTCATTTACTTCTGACACCAAATTGACAAAGAAACATTTGGGGAGGAGGGCAATTTTTACGCGATTCAAGATTGCACACATTGGCTTGATTTCGCACGGTACCTGAACGCATGCCGTTTCTTTCCCATTACGACCTGATATGGATACCACTGAAATCTAAGACGTGTACCTATGCTAAGCTGCATTGGTGAACTACCTTAACATGGAACGAACTACGGTGCTTAATACCTGATATTTGCACAATACTGTCGCAAAATTCTTGCTAATAAGTCTTTATAGTTAATAGACACTATTAAGAGCAAACTCAGACGAAGGTCAGTTCGCTATACAGTTTTGTCATCATCACGTGATCAGAGCAATTTGCTTCTAATAGTATACCAATGCAAATATTATTCCCTGACTGTTGATATTAAGTAACATGGCTGATACACCATGCAATTGTACAGTAAGGTAACAAATGTCTAATACTTCTGTGATACTGACTTAACATGCAGAACTGTACAGCTATTAAAATATTACTGCAGTTTGTACCTGAAGCCATCATGTGCGCACTTCCTTGACTTACTGCTCCTGTTCTGACATAATCCTACAATTTGACAGAGGAAAGTTTATGAACTCAAAATTTATTAAGCTATGATGGCAATGATGTACAAAATGAAAATAAACTAATTTTGGTGCATACAATTATTCTCAAAAGCTATGGTCTCTCAAAGTTAAATCCCACATCACCATCTCCCCTCACACACGCCACATCTGGATAAAAACGTTTTTCCTGGTCATGTGGTTGATTAGATATCATTTAAGGCGATATGCTTTTTCCCTTAGTAAAGGCTGCCAAAGAACAAAATTACCATGTGTGCATGCAAGGGCAACATGTTCAGATAAATGGCTGTTTCTATCGCAGCATAGCAGGTCTTTCTGAGTTACTTCAAGGCTTCAAGCCAATGAAAAACAAATGCCACTACTTCAAAACCAAACAAATGAGTAAAATTAAGGCAGCACTGTAACTTTTGACCACTTTCTATAAGATCTACCATTGGTACCATGCCTTTCATCCATCATAACTCTGTGATACACAATCAAGGAATCTACTTCCGTTTCTGCAAATATGTCTATCGACAATTTCAGGCCATGGAATGATTACTTCCGCGTCTTTGATCATGGACTATTTGTTGTAAATTTTTGTAACAACCACGCGTATCTATGAGCCTGGATGTGTGCCATAAAGAAAAGCTGTCCATTCCTTAGTTAACACAGTTAACCAGGTGTAAAAGTATAAGTTACAAGTAAAGCATACTAGAAAACATGCTAATAATTACACTACATTTGAAACTTGCATTTATCATAATCATCTATCGCTCATCATCATCCTTACCCCAATCACCATCATGATCATCATCATAACCATCATTATTCAAAACAAATACATGTGACTTAGCTCTTACCTGGTGTCCAGTGAAAGTGGAAACCAACTTTTCTGTTGGTAAATCCCATTGTTTAATAGTTGCATCATCTGATCCAGAAAAAATGCTAGTGCCATCAAGATCAAATGTGGTAAAATGCACTGAGCTAAATTTGAAAAAAAAAATATTAGCATAATCAATTGATCGAGGAGTATATCGTGGTAACTCTTGGTAAGCTACATGTTGATAAATTCATGGCAAAGATAAAGTACCTACAAAACTGTTAGTCATGCATTGTGTAAGGGTGGTGGTGCAGCAAGGCATGACAGGAAGGCACGATGCAAGTTGCTGTTAGCATTCTGCACTGTTCAAGTATATACATTATATCAAAGAAAAGGGATCACAATATCTGACAGTAACTAGGCGATAGTCGGCTGAATTCTATGAACAAATTCCTACAGAAGACCCAGAGATGATGCTTGTCTTTAACTGTTTAGGATTACTTCAGTCAATCACAACTGATTAAACCAGTCAAAATCTACTGTATATATGCCATACTAAAATAATTCCAGGTTGTATGATTACTCAAGAAGATAGGTGAAAGGATACTTATGTTACATTCAAATACAGCTTGATCTAAGCATGATTACAAATGATGAGGCACGTATCAGTACATTTGTTTACAACTTAAGTCATACGTTATTGTACTAACAACTGTCATGCTCAGTATGAAAACAATTGTAAAGAAGTTGCAATGCCTGCGACAATTCAAGTTAAGGATTAATTATGGGAATAACTTTATTTTAAAAATGAAATTATACGACATAACTGTTTTGACACAATCATAGTTCTTTTCCTGAGAGGCTACAAGTATGTTGGCAACTTCCATTCAAAAAGTGTAACTCAACCATCTCACAATTGCTTGAGAAAAGCTTACATATAACTACAGGGATGGAAAATCAATGTTTAATGAAACTATATACACATGATATGAGGGACTTTTAAGCAATGTACTTCCGATAGGATTTTTTAAAATAATATTTTGGGCTAAATTCCAAATGCTAGCCAAAATAAAGGCCTGATTTCTAGGGTTTATTTCATAAGATCTCTTTCTACAGGCTGTGGTAAATCACACAGGGGACACTAACATGTACTCATGATTGTTAGGACAAGAATAAAGAAATAGAAATTACTTCTTATGTCCTTGGAATTGCCTGAGTGATGCTTTGGTGTCTGAATCAAATACCTACAACAAAAACAAGATCTTGTTTAAATGTAACCAAACAAAGACTGGCAACAATTTCCAAAACTTATTACTGACAGTACTAGCACTGGGGCCTGTTGCATAAATCTTTTATAAGTTCATCATTGCTAATAATGAGAAACTCATGGATTTGAAGTGTTGCATAAATCTTTTATAAGATCATCATTGCTAATAATGAGCAACTCATGGATTTGAAGTGTTGCATAAATCTTTTATAAGTTCATCATTGCTAATAATGAGCAACTCATGGATTTGAAGTGTTGCATAAATGTCAGGATTCATTATATCATGAGTGAGTAATATATTAGTAAATTCCATTAGTGTAACGGTCTGTGCCGTTGACGCATTAAATCCATCGAATTTGTGGGTCGCAAGGGTCTCGACTGAAAGATAAGATGTCCGCAAGACGTAGTTTTGACGATCTTTAATCTCATGTGAAAACTGTAAAGAACAAACGAATGCTATGACTAGTAACATTGCCTAAAAGTACGGCTGCGATGATACACACGAAATACATAACCAATGTGGTGTCAAACGAATAAACAAAACAGAATAATAAGCAAGACTTGACTAACCTCCTTGCATCCACGAGGGTTTTATGGTATATAACCAACGCAATATAATCCGCAACTACTAATTCTTAAACTTCTCGTGAGCTTGTAGTGCTCGTAGGTGACATAGGTTCTGCACACACTGAGTCCAATGCAAAATCACAAGCATCCTAAGCAGCATGCACATGCAGCTGGGACCTTAACAATTAGTATGGGTGGTGTAGTTGTTACAAATGTAGACATTTGATTCTAAAGTATCTCCGTAACACCCTACTGACGCTGAGTTATAACAGCTTCCCACCTGCAAACCATCTTTCCAGTAAATATACTGGCTTTCTCCTACCAAGTAAGATTTTAAATCAGTGCCCTACTGAGCCAAACCTCTAATTGTAGACTGAACCTTAAGATAAAGTTGTGGGTCCTACAAATAGACCCATACAGGCTCAAACTTCTTTAAAATACCAGGAACAATCTGATGATTTTTTACAAAGATATTGACATCATAAGCTCTGACCAACTTCTAACAGAAAAAATCAGAACAGTGTTGCCCTGTTGCTGTTTAGTTTTATCAAAGTCATCCTTCTACACATCTTACCATTATACTGCTTTCCAAACTAATAAAATGTCAGAACAATTTAAAAAAGGGATAATAAAGGGATATTGCACATCCTTCAAATCTATATTTGCTTTCCTTCCTTGTCTTTTTTTGTCCCTGCCTTAGCAATAAAAAGAACATTTTCCATTTACATATATCTACTATTAGAAACTAGATATAGAAGTAGAATAGAGTCTGAGTTCATTGACAGCCAAAGAATTCCACGAAAATAGCATCAACAAGGGATATCCAGCGCCCAACTAATCATCTCTTCCCTAAAGAATATATAATTTGCATTAATGTACCATTTAGTCAGTCAGGTGTAATAAATTGATTATTCTTTCTGCAATGTAAATACATTCTATTGGACATTTCAGTCAGTCAGGAGTAAAAAACTGTAAAATATTATGCTATAAAATACAATAATGCAAACTAGATCTTTGCATGGAGTAAATAACTGTGTTTACAGACATCAAAATATACAGAATTTTTGAAATACCACTCCCCTATGGTCACATTTTATGTATCCAACCCTCTAGTGTAGTAGTGGCACAGTTTATAATTGCTGTGTCATTGGTGGATGCTCCTTGTGTAACTCATGGATACATAAAAGGTGCAAGGTTATGCCAAGATTGACATCAATGTACAAAAATCCATCCTGGAATACAAATACCTTGACTACTTTGTCATCTCCACCTGCTACAATGAGTTTTCCATCTTTCCTAAACCTTCCACTATATACAGTATCTTTAAATCTTGTAATAGACTTTTTTGGTTGTTTAGTTGTTGGGCTATAGATGTCAACCTGGATAGGAAGAAACAAGAAGCAATCAATGTATCTGCAGAAATATTTCAAAAGTAATCTAGTATCTTGAGCCACTTCTGGCCATGGAATCAGACATAGATCAACTGTATGACCATTTTAAGAATGCCACCAACAAAGTCACAAAAGAAGTTGTCGGCTACAAAAGGCGCACAAATATTGAGAACATGTCTCCAGAATTAATTG
>JAAAKL020016854.1:0-10853 GCA_010016065.2 Carybdea cf. marsupialis auct. non (Linnaeus, 1758) | reverse complement strand
GTTTCTAACAAAGTCACACCTTCGTCTTAAAGTATAAAGATTCTTAGAAATAACAACCTTTTATCGCTGCACACTCTGTCAGTAATCAAATGTTTATCACAAGTCACACTTGCGTATCAAAATTTAAAAGTTCTTAGAAATAACAACGAACAAGTGCTGTATGAAGGCGTTCTTTGTGTGTCCATATGACTCTTTATTCTCCATTCCGTCCACTGCTTATATAAACTCTACAACTCTTGTATAAAAGACTTTTGGGGAATAGTCGCTAGTTTAACGTTTCCCATTATCATTCCCATCATTTTTCATTTTCAGACTTTGCATCAAGTTCGAGTGATTTTTCGTCATCGACGGATTGCATTTTAAACACCGTACGAAAGTCAACAATAACTTAATCCTATCGTCCAAATGGTATTAAAAAGAGATATCTCAACTTAAAACGCACCGACGACATAATCTTGTCCATGGTCACAATCCATCTGACGCCATTTAACTGAACTTGAAAAAGAGCTGTGTCGAGCAGCTTTTTTCAAAGAGTCCTTAAGTTCAGAAGTCGCAAAAACGTTTTCTTACCAGAAAACCAAATTAATACTACATCAGAGCGTGAGCGCAGCCGTCAAACTATGTAATCCTGTTACAATAGCTTGCACGACAGTTAAAAAGTTTTATTACTAATATATATTTTAAATTAAAATTTTATTCATTTCTATTTAAATTTAGGAGACCTGCGCATTTGAAAGTTTGTGCTCAAACAACTAAGCAATATGGCCCACTATCATATTATACACTGTTTCTTTATCCCTACTTGGGTTCCCAATTCCATTTTTTCCAACACCGGCGTGACCACGGGGATACTGGCGGACATCAGCCACTTCCCCGAAATGTCAATTTTTTAATTCGTCCAAATCTGACCTACAAACTGTGATGTGTGCCAAAATTAGGTTTGTCGTGAAATTAACTGATAATGAGGCAATTTCCATAAGATAGAGTGACCTTTTTTTTGCAATGGTCTATTTTTGCAAAGTAGGTTGTGGTTTCCTGGTAAGGTGTGGTTTCTTGATTAATAGTTGACCCACCCCAAGTTTGAGAAGGCTGCTCACGCCACTATTTTCTATTTCCCTCGTATCCCTTTGAATTTTTCAATGCAAAATTAAATAATAATTAGCATCAAATTTGACCTTTATCGTGAGATGTGAATACATGAAACAAATACTAATTACGATATCAGTAATTTGATACCATCCGTAAGAGAATAAAAGGTTGGAATGGAATCCGTTTGAACTTTTAATTTCCACCTTTGGCATGCGTGCGGAGGAAATATATTTACCTGAACAATCAACTTACTTCAAAACTTAGGAAGCACCTGAAAATGCGGGAAAAGTGGATTTTAAAATAGTTGTCACTGTTGCAGTGAATATTGATCTTAGTTAGAATATAGACTACTTAGTTTTACATCCGGTAATCTGGCCATGCAGATACCACCACTATATCTAATATACTATGCATCACACATGATGTATTTTAAGTTGTATACTAGACATTGGTGGTTATTCGAGAGAATTGGCCTTTCTTGTTCTTATATATTTATTGCTTAGTTCGTTGCTAAAAACTACATATTGATTTTCACCCTCATCTATGGCAAGGTTTAATCGTGGTTTAACAGCAAAAACAACAGAGGTAGGGTCCGTAACTGATATAACGTGCCGTGTCAATCCAGCAAGTGGAGCAAAGTAGTAAAAATAATAAAAATGTCTTAAAACTAAACAAGTTCTATTCATCGATCGGTTTACTATTTACTGCAAACAGAAAACAAACAACAACATTGACATTTGATGTGAAATACCATGTTCCCGAGGGAAGCTTTTTAGCCATTTTAGTCGACGTAATCATTGAAGGAAAATTACATGAGAAGTTTAGAGCTCATAGTATTTTCAATCACCACAGTAACTAGAGAATGACAATACAGCACTGATTGATTTTGACTTTAAATTACGTCATCCTGATAACACCCTTCCATCCTGAATGATGAAGACATATGATTAGGAAGGATTATGTATAGCCAATCAAAGTATCAGTGCAGTCAACATAGAACGTTAACTACTTCAACTTAAAGGGAGAAGACCAAGATAGTAACAACATGGGCTGGAGACCTTTCTCCTTGATGACAGAGAACGAAAAACTTAAAATGACTACTACAACTTAAAGGGAGAAGACCAAGATAGTTACAATATGGGCTGGAGACCTTTCTTCTTGATGACAGAGAACGAAAAACTTGAAATGACAGAGGATCAGTATCGCGCACCACGTGCATAATGTTCTGGGTTTACTCAAGTCACACTTAATAGCTTCAGATTATAAAAGCAATCATTTACACTCTCTAAGAGTTTTCAAATATTAATTAAAAGTCCATTTTCTTTTTAAAAAGTGAAACTACGAAATGCTAGTACTTTTGTTTCATTGAGAAATATAGTTTCGGCAAAAACGTTCTGTGAGATAAATTTTGGTTGCCCTTCCATTATTAAAAAAATTCTCCACTGGTAAATTTTGTACTCTATATATTTTAGTTTTTGGCTGGAGATTTCGTTCTCAAAATTGGACAGACTTAATAAATCGACAGCCTGAGTACAGCGATTGCAGTATCTGAGCTCAATCTGACCAGATGATTGTGATGTGCACTCGTCCTTTAAGAAATAATTGCTGCAATAAGGGCCTATACAATTTATGTGGATTTTTTGCCAACAATAAACAAAAATTTTAAAAAGTGACTAAGTGTTCAAACTCGTCTTAGCGTCAAATTGCAATCAAAGGCTGAATTTCTAGAACGCAAATTTAGAGCTGATTTGATATACTCTTTGTGTAGTAAACGCCATTATCTGGAGACATTCAGTTGGAAAGTATTAACTATCAAAGGGTATGAAATTGCAGACGGACGTGTGATAGAGAGGGCAAACCTTTTCATACCCCAAGCAGAGTTGTATTGAAAAAACCCATTAAAAATTTGAATACCAGTGACGACATAGTACTATCACAATGTTGTAATGACAGTTTTCTGTCGAATTCTTGTCATTTAGGCATAACTTTCTTTTGTAAATAAAAATGGAAGCGAGGAGTCTGTGTATTGCATTAAGCACATTACAAACCAACACAGATAACTACATTTGTAAATGGAAAGTGGACCTTCGATTTTATTTCCAATTCCAAAAATTCGAGTTTCTTCATGAGTTCCTAGTATCAGATGTAAAATTTATATTCCTGTATGACTAATATTGAACGAAAACATAGGCAGAGACAAAAACATGGAAATTTTTACTTTATAGAATAAGCCCAGAACATCAAACAAGAGTTTTACTTTCCTTTAAAAAGAATCCCTCTGTAATAAAATGTTATATTTACTATAAAGTAACAAAGCCTCCTTCAAGGGTCAATGTTCAGTTTTTGTTGCGCAAAATTGGGCGATTTCATGCTGGCTACTTGAAGCATTGACAGCAAATATCTCTTGGCGAGCTAGAAATCGTCAACGCGACACGTATCCTCTTGTGGTTTCATGTTTTTGATTTCATGACGTGCGGAAGTGGCTTGGTTTACAAATTGTTAGCGAGTGTGCATAGAATTTCACCATAATAGATCATCAACTGCAGTACTTTGCGGAGAAAAATACCAATTTGTTTACAACTGTCGTGTACAGTTTTTTCTCGTCGCGATTACTAAACTTCGAAACTCCAATCTCAAACTTCTAATGCAATTACCTTACATCAAAATAAGCCTGACATAGCAAAATAAGAAAAGCGAAGAAAGTAAAATGTGACCATTGGATAGAAATGAAATGTTTGCCGTTGTATAACGCAGTATTCGAACGGGTCTTGTAAATCAAGGTCTAGATACGGTCACTTCAACATTTTGCAAAAGTCATAAGGCAGCCAGATGTACGTCAAGTGTAGCTGAACTCGTTTCACAGTAGATAGAACTAGTAAAAAAAAATGAATACCTTCTCAAAACAGAAAGACGTCCCATGGTTGCTGGTCACTTCAATCCGTCCGTGACAAGTCATGACTGCTTAGCTCAGTCAGTTTCAACATGGCGAAGTCGGCTCACTCCTCTATTCATTGTAACATTACTTTCAAAGGATGAAACTTCTTTTCGTTGCAATATTCAAGACTTGATAGTACTTGCTATTTAAGCTGCTTAGGATGAAGCTATAGCTTTAAACAATCCAGAATCATTTAAACAATGTCAAGATCAAGGTTGCATTGGAAGAAAACTCAGTCGAACTAGTGAGAAACAACAAATGTCCTCAGACAACCGATTGATGCTAGGTGAGAAAAAAAGACTTAACCATTTCTTTGTTTATTTTAACCAATTTGCCTGACGTGAGTGTAGGAAGTCATGTTTATAGAATCATCTCAAACCGACAAGCAACTGTGTTTGTATGAATGTTGACCACTAACATCATTTTACGCGAAGAGGGACGCACCATGAGGTAAATAGAATACAAATAATGTCAAATGAGGGAATATCTCTCAACAAAGACGACAAGCTGTAAAAAAGATAGGAGGCTCTTTGTAAGCGGATGATTTGCCAGTCGGTGCTAGACTGTGCAGAAAAAGATGTTGTCGAGCGGATATACATGCTCGTGCAGCTGGAGTCTGACCAGGAAATGTTATGCGTTGATGTTTGTGTAATCGCTCTCTGTTTAATTTTTTTTTGACACAGCGCAGTTGTTCCATAGGGGTCCGCTTGGGCACCAAGGCAGAAAGTTTTACTCTTAGAGAAGAGAGATCAGTTAGAAGAGGAAGTGGGCAGGATTAATATTTCTCTCAACAAGAGCACCTTAGTTACTCAAAGGCATATTCTGTGTGTTTCAGAGGTCATGAATTTATCAGTAGGAAAGGTAAAATGTCACTAGTAGCAGAGTAAATATTTAGCGCATAGTGTGCTGCTTGTACCACTCAGTTTCAGACCATCAAAGTACCCGTTTCTGCTTCAGAAATGAAGACAGAGAGTTTCAAATAATAATCTTTAAAAATGTCACCGTCTGAATTCGGAGCCTGGATCCTCCCTGTTTCGTGATCTCTGCTGAACCAGCTCGAACGAGCAATGGTGACCACAATGACAGCATACTGCATTACTGTTGATCTTGGCGCAGCACTCAGTCTTTCACTGTTGAACATCGAATTCCAACTCGATGTTATTTGGGAGGCCAGCCTCATTTCCGTATAACTGTTTGGATGTACAGAGACTTTCACTTTGCAACTTTTAATGACATTTGCTTATGATAAGTAAAATTTGATGTGAAAAGTTACGGATCGACATACTGTAGAGTGCATGCGAGATTCCTGAAATATCAAGAGCATTGCTCCGTATGTCTTGTCAGAATTATTATTCTATGCTTTCTCCTTCATATACTCTGTCTCAGTTCATCCGTCTATTCGGACACTTAAGTATTGACAAAGTGATTTAGTACATCCATTTTGTTATTGTCACATCTCTCGTGGCAGTGTACACAGTATGAAGAGGTCACGAACTTCGGAAGGTTTGGGAGTAAATCATGTATAAACATAGGGTAGTATTATTTCCAAGACGGTCGTTTTACTTTGCAAGAGATATCGAAACGAAGGTGTGGCGTTGATCGCTTGTCGGTTGAACAATGCCGGCTCCACGTCACCAAAGGCAAAAGGCCAAATAATGGAGACATGTAAAAGTAAAATAGTTGACTATAATGATGTCATTATCAAAGAAAAGATGCTATTTATTGCTCATGCGTGTTTTGACAGTTGTTACGATCCTCGAAACATCTAACTAAGCATACGAATACATCTTTTGTAAAGAATCAAATCAAATAGTAGAGTTATCTTAGACGTATTTGAAAAGCCTTAGTTCTTACAAACTTTGGTAGTGTCTGGGCAGCTAGATACTAGACCCTTTCCAGTTTTAGTGGCATTTAGATAGAATGCCACGTGTACAGAAGAGGTGTAAAGAGGAGGGAAATTAGGAGGAAGATCAGGGTTTTAGTTGTAACTTTTGCATTGAATCTAAACAAGCAGAGATCCTCGTATTTAGGATCTAGTTCAATAAAGGAAGGAAAAAGAATCCATAGTATGAACGTATGCAACAGCTTTTTGACAGTAGGAACAGATCGTTTTCAGTGGAGAACTCTCCATCAGTGACACTGATGAGCACTGGGCCTTATAATCAAACTACTCTTAATAAAACAGAAACATAACTAGACCAGCCAACTGGTTTTCGTATCTTCACCCCTCGTAGAGTTTTTGGCCTTCTAATTTTGTGTTAGCCAACATTGTTGGGCTGAAAAAAACTGATGATGACAGAATATTTTCTTTCGGAGAGGAAATAGATAGACGAGCTTTCAAACTAGGATCTATTGTGATTCAGTGACTATCAACTCTTTTATTCTTACCGATTACTAAAATTAAAGTATTTTTATAAGGACCGGTAACATGAAAATAAAAGCTGGCAGACCTGATTGTTGAAAGAAAACACAAGAATTTTTTATGATTTTTCAATAAATGAATTTATTTTTATTTTTTTTTAGTAGTCGTAGTACAATAAAAGGCTAACAATAGCCACTAACCTAAAATAAAGGAATTCACGATTGATTTAAAAGCATCTAAGTTATAGGAAGAGGGAAAACAATCAGACACGAGCGAGTTCCACAGCTTGGCAGTTTACAGAAAGAAACTGGTATCATAGAAAGACACAGGGGACAACAACAGCAAAAGGGTGAAGATGTTGGGAAAACTGGGTCATCCGAGATGGAACAAACCGGGCTAGAACCAATGACAACGGCTTATTGGAACACTTCCCATGGTAATATCGGTAAAAAAGGCTAAGACTGGTGGTAGATTCCAGAGAATAGGGTAGTATCATAAGCGAAGATATTCATGAACTGAAGTACTTCGCCTGGGAGATCATTGATGAAGAGTAGGAAAAGAAAAGGGCCAAGGATAGAACGTTGGGGAACACCAGCATTAATGGGATACTCTGAGGAGGTAATTCCATCCTATGTGACACGGATTGTCCTACCAGAAAGAGATGACTGAATGATACTAAAGAATTTCCCACTGACACCGTTAGAGGAAAGCTTATGAAGCAAACCAGCATGACAAAATTTATGAAATGCCATTGAAATATAGAGAGCAATAGCCCGTCCTTCGCCAGCTCTGTCCACAAACCAATATAGGCGCTCCGTGGTTACAGTCAGGAGATCACCAGTGGACCGAGATTGTCTGAACCCATACTGAACATCGTCAAACAAACAACGACACAGACAATGAAATGAACTAATCTATTGTTAATGAAACCTTGCTGATGACAGAGAGAAGACTGACTGGCCTATGCTTATGGATCAGATGGTTCTCCACAATTTTTGAAGATAGGAACATTATTAGAGACTTTCCAATAGGAGGGAAAGCAGGACTCAGAAAGACAAGGATTGAAAAGTTTTGACAATAAGGACGATAATTCAGGGACAAACTCTTTCAGAACAACAACAGGAATGTTATCTGGGCCAGGAGCCTTAGATTGATCAAGACCAGAGATTACTCTTGAAACTAACTTTGGCGTAATGACAATAGAATCCAAAAAATTACAAAAATAAAATTCCAAAGCATGTCAAAGTTACCCCACTCGGTTTAAAGTTATTAGGATATTTGCTGTCGCCTCAACGACAATATACATACTCAAAAGCATATTTTAAACTTTAAAATATTCAAAATGAGATTTAAAGATAGGCTATTAATTCAGTTACTGATGCACTAGGTGACTGTTCTTTGTCGGATGAAATGCTTAGGAATAAATCTCGACAAATTCAAAAAGTTTTATATTGGGCATGTAATTTCATCGGATATAAGGGAAAGTAAAGTACCGCAAGCCCACTACCACTTGTCCGCTGATCTGGACAGCGTTAAGGCTGAAAATTCCTCTCCGAAAATGTGAATCACCAACAGGAGCGTTGTCTCTTTTCTACTTTGTTGCCATAGGAGCAACGGAGGGATACTGTAAGGGAGGTGCTGTTCTGAAGATGTAATTATGTAAATTAGTCTCTATTGTTTGAATATTATGGAGGCCTGGTAACGATAGTTGTAAATCAGTATGAGCATGAACTGCTCATAGAATGTTAGTAATAGAGCCTCTTACTGTTGATAAATGATTTGGAGAATGTACACCACAGTTTACTTTATTCAGTACTCTTAGATATCGAGTCTATCTTCTCCACAACAAACTTGCACCCACCGTGGTTTAAAGGTGCAAAATATGTGGCCGCTTCCGCGCACCTCTAAGTAGTAAATAAGTCGTCTTGAAAAATCAACGAAGAAATCCTCTTAATCAAACTTCAAACTTCACAAGGTGCTCGAAAGACAGGAAGTTATTTCTAAGGAAGCGGATCCCCATGATGTTGTAGCCCATCGGAATGTCTAAGAGCAATTCGGACTTTCAGCATGGCATCGCAAACATTGGAAGGTCTACTGGCTCTTACGGCGTGGAAATCGATCGGCAGTGCCAAATCAACTTCGCGAAATAGATGAAATTGAGAATGGTTGGGACTTATAGACCCTTACAATAAACACGGGTATACGGACAAAGGTTTCTTTGCCTGAAAAAAACTACACCTTTACTTAAGAATTATCCGAGCATGAATCGACGGTTCGGACGACGGTTCAATCGAAGTTAGTTGGATAAATGACTGCCCCTTTCAAAGGGGAAAAATCCCTCATCCTACAGCAGTGAAACTTAGGCTGCATTGTGTACGAACTTTTGTTTCTTAATAAACTCTGTATTTATAAGGTTTTCCTCGTTAGGGTCATTTGATGGTATGTTTGGCTATTCAAGATTCAAATCAAACATAAAAGAAAGAAGAGGCTATCCTTCTTCGCTTACAGACTTTAAAAAAGTCCGTAAATTTTTTTCCTCAAATACATTAAAATCTCTCATTATAAGAAAGTGGAGAGGGTAGGTTGCGGGTTTTTTAATTGTTTCTCTATGCTGGCGATATCGCATCACCTCAAGACGTTCCCGCTTTGATTTCATCACTCTTTGGCACGACATTTTTACAAGAAAGCTTGTAGGTAAAAAATAATCTCGATGGATAATTTGTTAAAGCTTGGAAATCTATGTTCAAAAAAACCCCAACGAATAGTCAAAATGCTATGTGCACATTACCGCTGCCTGACAACGTCTTAATACCTCAGTAGAACACCAAGTGTCTATGCTAAAGCGTACAAAGTGCATTTTGACACTCGAAATTCACGTCCTCTGCTATGTTGTAACCAACTGTCATGATGGAGCCCACTTAAGCAAGTGAATTACGGAGAGGAGGCAGGGTGAAAAAAATTAACCAATCTACTTATACTGTTTTCGGATCTCCGTATTTGTGTAAATTGCGACATCAATGAAAATTCCTCTGTCTTAAATGGACTTGCAATGGGATAAAAATGTGATCAGATTTAGTTACTTGGATGGAAACAAACAAAAATTGATGAAATATGACCCTGGTCGCAAAATGTGCAAATTGCATCAAACGTGATTCAGCAGCTAACGAGATTAGTCTAAGATCCCCTTTGTAAGAAAAGGTTTGCTTAGGGACCATAGGCTTGTCCTATGTACCCCCATAGAGGGCAGACAATGGGCCTTTGCAAAATATCAAACAATCTAAGATTTTTCGGACAAAAATATGAGAGATGAAATCTGAATTATAAAGTCTAGTTTGATTTCTCAAAAATCAGTTTCATAAGTCGCCCGAGTCCTCTATCACATTCTTCTTCTTTTCTGTTCATTTCTATCTGTGATAATCATAAATATGTGCATATATAATATTTATCCTGTACATCAATGTATGTTTATAGTTTTTTCATAATTAAATAGATTTAACAAGGTTCATAGATCGTTTAAACATTAATTTATCTTCTTTTTGTAGAATATGCTATCTGGAAGAAGAAATGCATTTGTGCACCGAACAGTTTTACAGTGCTTAAGGACATTGATACAAGAATAGCATAAAAATTAGTGCGAAAATTCGTTTCTGAAATAGTAATTGATTCATTCGTTACTTCATACAATCGAATGTTGAAGGTAGAGTGTTATTACAATGGTAAGAAAATTGTAGTGAAACTGTTAATATCAACATGTTATAATTTGTGCTTACCTGTGAAGCTTTCATCTGTCCAATCCAACAGCCAACAGTTTCTGTCATGTGAAATCACACATTTTGATATGTAAGTCTTCAACCTGTACAAACATACATTAAAACGAATCCGTTAGATCCATCAAAACATCATGGACCCTCTCGATATGCCGCGCTATCTAGAGACACTTCTATCAACTGACTATTCTAAGTCTTAAAAAAGAAAGTGGAATATAATGGGTCATAGCCACCGCAAGAAGCAAAACATTGGACATTTTATGGAAGAGGTTCTCTTTCTCGGCTAATTATAGTCTTACTAAAAACAATGAGCTCAGTTTCATAGTAATTTGCGATGCTCACTGTTTTAATCATTGTCGCTATTAGTCTTAGATTAGATCTGATCAATTATGCATCCAACGTGACAGAATACAAGATAGTAATGCTGTTTGCTAATATTAGATGACGAAGTTTAATTGGAGGCATAAATAACTCCATTGAGCGACAGGCATGAATATAATAGCGTAAATGTATCTTGCCACTTTAGATCAAAACTTTAGCCCCTTATTACGGAAAAAAGTATATTGATTTCTTGGGCGAATAAATGAGGAAGTTGAAACAGAAATAAAAAATTTCATAAGATATTCTATCAAGCAAACAATGCAAAATTCTACTATTACTATTCTACTATGACTAGTAGTAGTAATAGAAGTATTAGCAG
>JAAAKL020016853.1:0-10854 GCA_010016065.2 Carybdea cf. marsupialis auct. non (Linnaeus, 1758) | reverse complement strand
TTCAAGTTATATCTTCTATTTTAAGATAGCTAAATACCATTATTTGGGGCATTTGTTACCTTTTTTTCTCCTTGAAATGGGAGATCATTTTTGACCGAATTTCGACTTCCAAGATGCATTTAGGGTCCACAATGCCCCCTTGTGCTCTTCTGTCCGGTGCGCCTATGCTTATGCCCGTTGGAGCACACATATACACATACATCCAGGCAACTTTACATAGATTGACACACTCACAAAAACATAGCATACTTTAAAGAGACACTTCAGAAGAAAATGGTTGGTATTTCGTTAGACGAAGGTGAACAATAACACATTTTTTCACAACTAAAGCGAGGAAAAGTGGATTATATACATGTTTAAGAAAAAACAAATGAAAGTGCAGGATATTGGGACTCAAAAATGTAAAGAGCGTTTTCATAATGATGCAAGTACTAACGAGAAGCTGTTTAAGCTATAAAAAGTACCCCCTGAAATAACAATATTGATACAAAAAGTAGCTATAGCAGAAAAGTAGCTGCAATATACTGTTTTCTCGAGTTGCTGAAAACGTGTCACTTAAAAAACACGTTCTCGATGGCGTTACACGATTCATGTAAATCCATAGCAAAATATTTCCTGCTTTGACTTCATGGTGGCCATTGCTTGTCAAATGCATAGAGCAAGATAAATCGGTCACTGAACATAGTTTACTGAAGATATTTCAAAGTACACATCATGCATAGCATTTATGGACTGAAACTTTCCATGCCGAAAATAGGGGTTGAAACTTTCCGTGCTTAGACAACACCATGCATGTACATACTTTTAGGACTACTGATTGTACTTCCACTCTAACTTTCCAGGTATGCTTTCTTTGAAGATGCCGAATTTTAGCCTCGTTTCATTTTTTGTAGATTCTACTACTAAGCAGACAGTATCAATTCACCCCCCTCCCCTTCCACCCTCACATCCACTTGTGGAACAAATGTAATCAAAAATCATTAATCAAGGTTACTGTAATCGCATGGAATTATTTACATATATTCATTTTTAAATACCTTTTAAGCCATCTGTCCAAAGGACGGAATTAGTACGCTTTCAATTGAGCTACGCTCTCAATTTTCTAGTACAAAACACCTGCTAAATCATTTTCTCACCCTGTGACAGCTGTAATTCCTAAAAGCGTAAAATACATTTTGAAATCTTGAAAACGGCCCATGGGGGCTCCAATGATACTCCCATAGAGTGATATTTATGCATACCATACTTAAAATCAACTTTGCAATATTGCAAAATACACAGCATATGATTATCTCTAGTTCAAATGCTTTGGGGCTCGATTGAAGGTAACCGTCACAGAAAACAGTATCCCTCACGCATTAAAGAGGAAAATGGAAGTTGACCGATTCAATAGTAATCATGTCCGAACTATCCAGTGCTACAATGAGTACTGTTATTTTTAGAGCTTGCAACAAGGTTAATACAATCTACTGGTGTAACATGTTTGGATCATCTTGATGTAAATGGCAAACGCCAAAAAAAATCAACTATTTGAGATGATATGTAAAGTATCAAACTATCATTTGCTCAAAATTTTGCAGAACAGAAGACGTCAGACTTATTGTTGAAGGTGGGAATTAATTTGAGTTATACTAGAGAACGTGTTTATTATTTGTGTGCGTCATACCACACCTCAAGAGTTATGTATCTTTCAGGAACTATTCTTTTCCCGTTCCTTTCATCAATCTATACCGGGTACCCATATAGGGCATTGGACTTGGTTTTACTCGTATAGTATTATGCCGGCTACTATAATTTTGGAAATTTGGATTGATCTGGTACAAATCTGTCAAAATGTACTTACCGCAAAATTAGTACATGACTCATACAATCGCAACACATTTGATAGGTTTAGGCAGGTCGACGGTTCATAAAGTAGCCCTTCCATGGTTAAGTCACAAGGCGCAGATAGATCCAATATGCGTGGAGCCGCATGTCAATGTCAACCGACAGAGGATTTGCAGCTAATGTGGTGATTAATAGGATAGGATATGAATAGGATAGGATATAAATAGGATATTATATGAATAGAATAGGATATGGAGAGGAGAGGGTGCGAATAGGACAGGATACGGATATGATAGGATAGAATATTAGTAGGATAGGATATTAGTAGGATAGGATATTAGTAGGATATTAATAGGGTAGGATATTAGTAGGATAGGATGTGAATAGGATAGAATAAGATATGAATTGGATAGGGTATATATATGATAGTATATGGATAGGATAGGATATGAATAGGATACGATATGGATAAGATAGAATATGAATAGGATAAGATATGGATAGGATAGGTTTGGATATCGATTGGATAGGATATAAATAGGATGGAACATATAATCATCACAGGTCACCTAGCTCAGGTTTTAGAGTACATGTCGTGCATAAGGCGGTCTTATGTCTGAGTGTATATTTTCAAACCTGAATGTATCAAGAAATTTAATTTACGAATAAGCGTTTACTTGTCTGTTTTCATCGTCAATAGCAACGTTCTACCCCTTTATATAACAACGTTCTACCCCTCTATATAGCAACGTTCTACGCCTCTATTTAGCAACGTTCTACCCCTCTACATAGCAACGTTCTACCCCTCTACATAGCAACGTTCTACCCCTCTATATAGCAACATTCTACCCCTCTATATAGCAACGTTCTACCCCTCTATATAGCAACATTCTACCCCTCTATATAGCAACATTCTAACCCTCTATATAGCAACGTTCTACCCCTCTATATAGCAACGCTCTACCCCTCTATACAAATTACCTACTTGACATATTTTGCATTGCGTAAAGACACATCCCATAGGGGTCTCTGTTGCCCATTTAGATAGAAGTACAAATGCATGACGTAGACAAGGTAGCTAATAGATCCTTGAAATAATGGAATAAGTGTGTCAATTTGGATTCTCTTCTTCTGTCAACTCTTCAAAGTAAACTTTTACTTGGGTAGGAATGCATGTAATGAACTCAAGATAAAATTTCGGTTTTTGTAATACTAGGGTTCAATTTGATGCACTCTGATATCGTTATCAGTGGAAAAGAAATATTCATGAACATTGCTAGTAAGCATACCCCTGTAAAATGATATAAGTAACAAATTTACCAGGTATACTAAGTGTGTAATGTACGTCTTGCATGAACGTAATTTCCATCAGATACTAGGAAACGTAAAAAATTGAAGGAAATTCTGTTAATACTGTCTTAAAGAGACATAGGTCTGAATACGAAGCCAGGCGAATCAAAGTATGGCTTTAAAGATTTGCTTTCAATCACGATCAACAATACCATTCGGGTTCGAGTGCATTACTGCATAGTTTTTAAAGAGCTAAGCAACTGTTACCAGTAATAGACTTACAAAGATGTTTAATTGTTTACTCGCGTGTGGTATCGTTTCCAGGTTATGCAATATTGACAGAGAATTAGTTCTACTTAAAACAGGAACGTTATTGATGATATTTATTTAAAAACTGGTTACCGTATTACAAACTGTTAGCAAAATCTTAGAATGCGCTACTCAGCAGTAGTTGTACGATTATTTGCAGGGACGTTATATTTTTAGTTCAGTACAATATGCTATTCGTCCCAAGATGTCTTATTGCCGGCCCTCATCGCTTTTACAGACGCCGTCATCAAAAACTTTGGACCTTGATAACATGATAATAGGTGCAACTATTTTAGCGTTATCCAGTGCTTTTGACTCTGTAGATCATAATTTGCTATTAAGACAGCTAAGAGACATGAATGTAGATGCACAAGATTTGCTTTTATTCTTACACATTAAGCAGGCAGAGAGTAGTCACTGTCAAGAGCCTTAAGTCTCCCAGTTATGACGTCATTGCTGGTGTGCCTCGGGTAGTATTTAAGTACTCCTTTTGTTTGATGTAAATGCAGATGATACATTGTTAAAAAGGTTGCCATATAACGTACAATTTACTCTTGAAAATTTAGTCATGATGACTCCGAAACATCGAGTAATATATTGAACAATGAGATCTCGTGAGATATATGGGTAAATAATCTTTCATTGTCATTAATTCACAAGAATAAGACAAGTGGAGCTTGTAGACTGAAAAGCTTGCTTTCAAAACCAACAAACCGCGCTTGGAAGCTTTGACAACTTATTTTTACTCTTCATCATAGTCATGGGGTCTACTCAGTCCATGTAAAGAAACTTAGGAAGATGGAAACCGACAGATGGATTGCACTTGTCTTTGGATGGACCAGCCTTGTCACAGCTATGTAAAGCTGAATATGCTTCATGAATATGGTAGGGGCACAAGTGACTGTTGTCTTCTCAGCCAATTTCATCCTAATTTGCTCAGCAGGCTGCTCAGCTGATCGACAGAAGAATCCTTCACATCTTAAATAATCTTTCATTATCACTAATCAACAAGAACAAGGTAAGGATAAAAAGGTTTGGATCCTTATGGCTCAGTTGTGCCCTTATAAATTGGAGCCAACAAAAGTCTCTCATATAGGCCCAACTACAGCTCTGCCTCTGAATCTCCGAATTAACTAGCTCTCACGTCTCAAATTATGGACCGATAACCTAATGGCCATATTTCAATGAAATAACATCTAAATTGTTGTAATCAGTTTAAGGTTAGAAAGTTGTAGGATCCATTGTTATCAAAGCTGACAAGGAAGCAATTTTATGTACCACCGCCTAGAAATATAGGGGGTCAACTAACACTTTGTTACCACACGACGTACAGAACTGAATACAGTTCCACTGAACACAAAGAACGCTTGATCTCTAAATTATTTTTAAAGCTAGATTGTAAACTACTTTTAAATACAAATACTGTATTTCCTTTTAGTGTAAATAGGCCTAATGATACTCTTTCGTGATTTTATTCACTTGTATACTCTATTTCAGCTTTTTGGTCGATTTTATGTTGTTTACTATTCCTTTTTGTTGCAAAGTCCTACTGACATCCAACAATTGGGAGTAGGACTCTGAGTAAATATTAATAATTGTCTGATAATAATAGGTGAAATTGCAATCTTGTCAATTCTAGAGTTGGTTGTGACCTCTTTAAAATTCGGTCATCTTTCTTTACAATAATCATGTGAACCTGAATTTTGATGTCAGAAATTTAAAATGTAATATAGGCTGTAAAGCCAGCAAAAGTTTACAAAGATGACAGAATTCAAACAAGATTGGACTGTTAATGTACCCTTAGTTTCCCTTGCTAATAAAGGAGCTCCTAAATCTAAAATCCAGATGCGTCAGTGCATCTAGCGGGGAATAAAACCGTAATGATTATGTTATTAGAAGCATTTTTGGATCATTTTCACATCATAGACATTTCTGCCGTATTAAATCACTGGTAAGCGTGATTGTTTAGTATAAATGCCATTATGTCCCATGGCTTTAGAAGCTGCTTTCGATCATCTACTCTAAATTAAGCATATTTTGCCGACAATCATCAATATGGAGATCTTGATTATTCATCAGCTCGAAAAGCTTTCAAGCATTTTTGTTTAAACCGGAGTTGCTAAGCAACTTGTTAACACTCTCATGGCTAAGATAAAAACAGTAGCTGCACGATGATATAATGTCTTGGTAATACTTCTGTCTCTTACGGCTTTCCAGGTGCTCGCTAAATGAACATTGGGTTATACTGCCAGCATTTGTGACAAAATACATTGAAGTTGTGAAATATATTAGCTTAACAGACAAATTCATTTATGTTCTAAGTGGCAAATATCTGCATGAGTGAAAGATTTCGCTGTATTTACTAACCATAACACATTTTAGGATCTCATATTTTCCTATAGTTATGGTTTACATTTAAAGAAAGTACGAGATGCTGAGCGATGTTGATGTTCTGTGGAATGGAGAGCCATCTTAATACTTACACTAAGCAACAAATGGCTTAGCTGATTCATAGAAATATTGTAATACGAAAAAGAACAGAGTTGTGCTTGTTTAATATCGGACGAATTAAGTAAAGTTTTACCACTTTAAGGTTCGCTAAGATAAGAGCATGAGAAAAATCAGAGACATGCACCTTTTCATATTGAGGTAGACTGCTAACAAGGCTCGAGTTCTTCCTGATGGAGAAATAAGATACAATTAGACTGGATTATTTGGAGTAATCAGCAAATAAATACTGATAGAAATGGCATTTGCGTGAGTTGTGTTAACGATTATTTATATCATGACTACCATGGACGAGGAAGAGCATTTTATTGGCGATATTATAGAAGAAGAGGAGAGTGTTGGTGCTTCCAATGATCAAGAAAAAGAATCCAATGAGCCCCAGCACAGAGAGTTTTCAAAAATGATCAAGGTAAAGACTCCTCTTAATTCACCAACACTAGAAAGACGTTATAGTTTCAGGAATCACGAAGGACCAAAAGGAGCATATGGCCCTCGCATATCAAGAGCACCGAGAAAATCATTACCTTGTCTGGATTTGAAAGTTTCAACGCCTCGAAAGTGGTCTTACCAAACACCGACAGGGAGTCCTGATTATAAAGTAGCTGACTCAAAGAAATCTGCGTTTCCTTTTTCGTTGCCTGCAGTTGGACACCCGTTTCTGGCTCGAAAAATGAGGTACCACGACGTAGATCGTCTGAAGGCGGAGGAGAGATTTGCAAGGAGAAATTCAGATAGCTTGCTTTCATCCGGCAATTACCGTGTGCATGGGCATAGCCATCTCGATGGTCATATATCTGACGAAAAGCGACGAATCAGTCAGATTATAGATAGACATCGCCTGAAGGAGAGATTACTGTGGGGTGATATACGGAGGAAAGCATCTATTTCTACTCTGTCAAATCAAGATGAGATTTCGAAACTTTTTCAGCGACCTTGGGTCGATACTGATGAGGAGACGAAACTTTAAAGTAGCAATGAATGTTGGCTTCACTCTAAATTGATCGCATAAATTATCTCTGTTGGCTGAGGAAATGGGAGTCGGTGGTGGATTGGAGAGCACTTCATTCACAAATACTATTTTTGTAGTTATTGTGGTTTAAATGAGCTAAGTGTACTAATTTCGTGAAAAGTATGTATATATGAGTTACAGTCAGGAGAGCCAAAGCAAGAGTAGTTTGTTCACAGGAAAAGAAAAGAGTTGGAACAGGAACCTTAGTCTTACGACGAAAGAGAGACAAGTATAGGGAAAGACTGAGTATATCGATTGTCTAACAAGTGGTGGAGAAACAAAGACATAATGGAATGATGTGTAAGTAATATATAGCCTGGTACGTATGTAAAAGAAATAAAATTATGGGGAAATTTTGTGTCAAAAGATCGTCATTCAATAGTGATTGGAGCATTCACGGATGATGCTGTTACCTTTGGAATACAGCAGATATGGTCAGGTCAGTAGCTATGACCATGGATATTGCTTCAACAATTAATCGCTTACCAATTTTTCACATGCGTAAAGGCATTTTTAAAAGCTGTTTCTACGTAATTAGAGTTTACTGTTAGAGTAAAATGCAATTTTTCCTTTGCATTCAAAGTACACGAGAAATTAACCTTCTACGCTGTGATGAAGCTTTGATGAAGTCTGAACAGCTGTAATTTAAAGGGAACATATCCACAGTAATGGAAATTTGCCACCCCACGTTCTCCATGGCTTTATTGTAGATTTAGTCTTCTCAGTGATTCTTTCCGCGATGATTAACATAGTTTCCTAACTGATATCTTGCGTTAAGCAGTAAATCCTAGTTACACTACGTGAATTGTATTGTTATATCGATAATTTAACTTTATGCTTAGAAATAAATGTATTTTGTTTTGGAAATGGAACAAAATGTTTAAAAGAGAGATACAGTTTCCAAGTAACTGTGATGTCGAGTATCAGCTTAAGAGTTGATGACATCATCATGCTCCCGTCACATTGGCTGCCTGTTGTCTTAACAAGAAAATGCCTATGCATACGGCTTCCATAGTCATGTTTTGTACTGGAGAAAGCGACAGCGATGTTTGAGTTTAGAACAAGGGCAGTAGGAAAGAATTGTAACTTGACGGAATGATTCCCAATCCATATTTACATTTCGAAGATAGACATAGACTAAACTATACTTTACGTCAGTTGTGATAGTATAAACAAGCATGTTGAAAGTTGATCCATGTGTGATCGATTTCGCGTCAACTTCGCTTTCAACTGAAACGAAAAAAACCAAATATGATGCCGCTACTTCTTATAATTCCTATGGATAAAAATTAAGATTTTCCATGTGATGATGGATCCTTGAATTTCGGACCACTGCTTTCCGCCATCAGCAATCGTTAATTTTCAGCAATGCAAGTAAAATGAGAAGTCTGTAATGATTTAAGTGCCGGCAAAAATGCCTCTAGAAACATCTGAATTTACCCTTTTTTGCTCCCGGCGTTCAGGCGAACCTAGGGATCGAATATCTATCTATCCAGCAATGGTTTAGGCTCCCCTAAAGACTTTATATATCTCCTCCTCTTTCTTGGCCACGGCTTTGACGCAGAGAATTGTTTTCTTTCTTTTTGTATTACTCATAAGTTCGACAATCGCAGATGTGGCATATGTAATTACAAAACACTTTCGTCGGCATTCATTTTCAGATACTCTCAGCCATTTCTCTTTATCTATGTGCTAGTCAAAGATAGTCCATTTTCTTAAAGAAAAGAAAGCAATCGATTGTTGCTAGTTGAAAGTTGAACAGTGAAGGTTGACGTCAAACATGAAAGCAACAGTTCAAAATATAGTTTTTGAAGAATAGTTTGTGGAACCACAAAGCTGCAGAGAGCATTTTGAGCACGGACAGATCTCAGTCACTGAAAAATATAAGCTTGATGACCTTTCTTTTTCACCATAACAGTGTAATCAAGTGTCTTTGACTTGATTCTGGTGTTTTAAACATAGGTAAGAAAGCAGAAAGGCTATGTTGAAAGGACAACTGCGTGAAATAATGCATATCGAGAACAAGTTTTAAACTTTCGAATTACAAAATTCGTATCAATACAATGTTGTTATTATTATGTTGTCTATGGCGCAGGCAAAGATTTATCTGTATTTACTAAGATAAGAAAGAAATGAATAACGAGGGAAGGATCCATGTATCAATGTATATCATTACAGCCATTCTGACGCACTTTTTACTGCACTCTTTACGGGCACAAACACGATATTCAATACCTCTCAGCATAGAAGTCATAACATCTATGTTCTTAGTTTCATAATACCAAGTAAATATAAGGACCCATCAATTAAACATTTGGTGCCATTTACAGTAGAAACATTTTAATAAAAATTATGATAAGTGGCATATAGCTACCAATAAAAATCCGCCGCTTAACGCAATTTGCAAGTCTTGTACCACTACTCAACTATTCATTTATTGTCAACTTGCCATACTTGCAGTAGCACTTTCTGCCTTTTGAATTAAGTTCACTCCAGTCGCGACTAGGTATTCTCCAAGGGGAGGGGGGCACTGACAAGAGTTAACTTTCACTTGATTGGATAAGGAGTGAAGATTGTCCATAGGTTTTGGATTTAAATAGAGGCAAATTGATATAGGACAACTGAGCAGGGAGGTTTTGCCTCCGTATCCTCAGAGCTCCGTGCCTTGTTGACTCATAATTCCAGAGGCATAAGCTGTTAAGGTATGTTGTTAAATATAACTGTTATTGCTTGCGAACAATAAAAAACATGTCTTTTAGATATAGTATATATGTTGATACATGTGTCCTTACCCTTCCCAAGTTGAAATCAAGTGAAAAAAATAAATTTGTACAAGACAGTAGCAACAAGTCTCAAAGTTGGCAAGGGGCAGCCCACTGTTAAAATAAACAAAATTTATATACTTAATTCATACGTGACAAAACTTTGGCCGTAGGGTTGGAGGCACGTGCCACCCTGGCCTCCATGATTGTCACGGCTATGGTAAATAGGTGACTTGAGGGAGCGCTGATGAAGAAAGATATTGTATTATCAAGCTGTTGTGGTTTTAAGTAACTGCTGTCAAGGTTTCAAAAGACGGATTGGTGCAGCGGACGGGCATTTACAAAAATGATATAAAGTAAAAATAGCAGCTACAAACGCAGAGGCAAAGCGGCAGACAGAGGAAAGCTACAGAAATTAGATTAGACGGAGGAAACAGCAATTAGATTAGAACCTAGACTATATGAAAAATACTAAAGCTAATTAGCAACGGAGCACGGCACGAGGAAGATACACACTCAGCATTGTATCTACTTACACTGCAGCAAACACAAATTTCTGGCTACGTATGGTTGAACTGTTGAACAAGGTTTTACTTTTCATAGGTGCTCATTCAGTTTAGGAGTAGCTACGACCCAAGTATTCGTAGTCAACCAGACAGCTACATTCTACAAGCTTCTAGCTAACATCGATGCGCAGCAAACGCCATCAAAGATTATTATTGCTGCCTAAACTAATGAAATCTTCAACTTTTAAGGGGATTATTTTTGACCCAAAAAGGATTTATTGTGCGAGAGTTCCAGGGCGGATTCACCGTGGTGTAAGCGAAGCGTGTGCTTCAATCTGTTAAAAATTTTGAGAACCGAATCATGGAGAATACATACTTCTCATCTCCCTCCCCCACTGCACCCATCTACAGGTGCCAAAATGCCAAAGTCTACCTTCCCTTCCTTAGCCTTGTGCATTGCTACATTGAAGTTAATGTCAAACATTACGAAAGGTCTGGTCTGCAATGACAGTGATGAATGATACACACTAAGGTGAACATTACTTTCAGTCAATGTATATACATGGAAATGAGATACTACATTACAGTGTTGAGCATGATTCGTATTTCGATACATCTGACTCAACTGTCTCTTTGATGCTTC
>JAAAKL020016852.1:0-10854 GCA_010016065.2 Carybdea cf. marsupialis auct. non (Linnaeus, 1758) | reverse complement strand
TAAAAATGACAATATTATGGTAAATCATGAAGATGATGATGATGATGATTAAAATTGATAATGATAACGAAAGGGCGATTAGAATGATACTTGTAACAATGAATCTGATATATTTACTGCAAATGATGAGATGGTATTAATAATGATAATGATGATGATGATGATGACGATGATGATGATGATGATGATGATGATGATGATGATGATGATGATGATGGTGGTGGTGGTGATGATACATTCGTCATTTAGGGTGCGCTCTCATATTAAGCAGTATAGTCTTAGGAATTTATTAAATTTAGGATGGAAGACGTGTATTGTGAATTAGTTTCATATACATTCTGATATCATATGATAGATTTTATTACATTGGCGTGGCATAGTAGGAATAAGTTAACCAATAAAAAATATTTTAAAAATTACAATGAAAGAATGTAATTGCACAAATACAAAACGGATGGACACCCTCCTTCAATGAAACTAAATAATGCAATTTTTAACATTCTCATGTCGAAGGTAGCATTTCTTTTTCCGTATTATTTTTGATTATTCTATTGATGATTCGTTATTGCAATGAAAATAGATTTGTGAACGAGAATAAATTCAAGAATGTTGTAAAAATATTTCATCAGTTTAAAATAAAATTATAGTGAGTGATATGATATGATATGATATGATATGATATGATATATGTTCCAAAGCATGACAGTACTAGCTTATCATCCCTCTCTGGAAAATTAAGACTTCGTGATAACTGAAAATTTAGCTTTGTCGTCCTTATTCAAATCGCGTCATGCTCGACTGTAGGAGTCCATCTGCATTCTTTTTCTTGCTGTCAGCCATCTTTATTATTCATGACCTCACTCTCAGTATCCTGGCAATATTTCTCTTGGTGCAGGTCAGCTACAGAGCTCAGTAGTTGTGACTAACGGCACGAGAATTTCCTGCTGTGAGTCATGACTTATGAACGCTTTTGGTGAAGTGTTCTTGGTCTCTCTCCATCGATCGAATAGTCGTTGGGGCTACAACAGCAGTCCTCTAGTTTTGCACATTTCATCCTTGATGAAACGCTGCTTTCGTTCGACATTGTAGTACGAGTGGTGAAAGCAATAAGGGAGTCTGTAACTCTAGGTATTTTGGACTCCAGAAATTTGATAGACTGAAAGTAATCGGTAATGCCTCTGGAGATATTTGCAGATGCTCATGTCTAGCACGCTTAACAAGTAGGTAGTCTGGATGATCTGTGCAATCAGCAATTAATGTCTGATTATGCGTCGCCATAGAATATGATTATGGTCATGTTTGTAAATGGACACGTTCAGAAGATTGATATGGCGAAGCGTTACTGATATTTGAAGTGTCGATTCAGGTATAATGATGCCATATAAATCCAATACATCAGTGAAAGGAGAAACCCGCTTTTCTATATATACACAAATATTTGACATGGCTCTTTGAAGCCTGTGCCCCAGATCTCCTCCAATTATTTTATATTTACATGAGAATTTGTTGATTTGTCATTCTTTACATTTGATTCGGAGGGTTTGCCTCAAACGTCTGTTTTCAAATGCTCGTATCTTCAGTTCTTTGGACTTTAAACTTGATGACTCGCAACAAAATGAGAGCGTCATTTTATATTTTTTGCTATTAAACTTTCTCATAGTCGCAGGTATGTAACGATTCGGATTGCTTTTCTCCGACGTTAAAATTACTATGTTTTGCTATGATTGGCCCTTCCTCATATTTAACTGTTAAATATATTTCTCCCAACTTGTTTCCTCGATTTTATGATGTTTTCACTACCTTTTCACTTTTGTTTCAACTCTCCCGTTTATGTGCACTGTTGGATTACAAAAATTGATTACGTAAATAACCAAAACGCCTAACCCAGCCTGCAACAACAGTTCATATTAGATCACTAATCCTATTTTAAAACCAGAAAGTGTCTGAATGTGATTGATGTAATTGCAAGTCTACCTCCAAAATGTTTGGCTCCAAATTTTTGGGGTTTTTTTTCAATACGCAAAGAAAGTGAAGTTTAAGGCCATTGCAGAATCAACACAAAACTAGCCACAGCATGCAGACAATGCAATGCAGAAAGTATTGATGCATATATTGCAATTACAAATATTCAGCAATCCCTGAATTTTGTTTTAACATATGAGTTGAGCAACTTTAATCTCATTCATTGATTCCATTACTGTAAACAAAATTCTTTAAGCTTGGGGGCAACAATATCCGCCACAAAACATATTTTCGCACATTTTGACCCGATTCATTCGCAAACTATTGAAAATCAAATCAAAGTATGCTTAACATGTTCTCAGAAAATCTTCCAATACCTTTCCAATGCGAATCAAGACTTCAAACCCTGTCATTATATTATTTCTTTGTACTAATACGTTTTCAAAAGCTGCAAATACGCGTTGCGACTCCTTGGTATGAGTAGGTTTTGATGTAATCATGTTTCCCATCGCCCAGCCCTGATCAGTCATTTGTCAGTCGGCTCCTTAACTTATAGAGAAGTCAAGCATATTCTCATATATCGCTTTTAAATTACAAATCTCTCCTCATTATACTAACAACATCTTTCAGTTTTATTATCCTTTACAATGTTGTTTCCATTTTCTAATCATCAGCAAGGGGATTTCTATGATCGTGTTCTTGTTTCTACATGCAATGCAATCTTTCAGAAAAGATGGAAGTATTGATATCATATTGTGGAAACACAAGGAAGAGGAGTGACGCCCCTCCCTGCCTTCGGGCAAAAGCCATTTGAAAAGGGAACCTTCGGGTCACCCTCAACTGGAGTCGAACAATTTGATATTTATTTTGATTGATATTTCAATACATCAATGGGAACCATTTCAATTACATCCGAACGTCCTAAATTAAGTTCAGACATAGCATTTAAATTGGAAAACGTATTTTTATAGTTACACTCATGCATATAATTTAGGTATTTAAACAGATAGGACCGCAGCCAATTGCTACAGGAATCCCTCTACTGATTACAAGGCACTTACGTAGAGTGCCTTCGACCAAATTTATTGACTTTCTTATGTATCTGTGATTAAGCGATACCTATTCGAGTTATTGAGGAACGCCATTGCAAAAATGGTTGGGTTCATGATGTACGAACCAGGCTAAGGAACAGGGTGCAATGATAAGGATTAAAAGAGTGAGGTGGTGTAGCTACGAGGGGGTAAGAAGCAGAAGCTTGTGAGTGTAAGAGATATCTTAACACTTCGAGAAAGAAAACAGGAGATCTGCCATTGTCTGATAATGCGAATATTGAAGTTAAGTAAAAAAGGGATAATACCAAAACATCTAACCTCAAGAAGTAAAGAAAATCTGATGAGAAAAGGATCAAGTTGCTAAAAAATATTGTTAGCAAAGGTTTTAATTTCAACGTTTTGAAATCATAGCCGCGAGATCCCATACTTTCCAGAGCATACATAATGCCCCTGTATCAATGAAAGTGTATGCTTCTTTGAGTAGCTTGTCAGTTACAGTAATTTCCACCACCATTCCATTTTCAAAGTAGATTGACAGTAATGAAACAATATCATTTAGTCCCTGCACACTCCCTTTCGCCC
The DNA here is from genome assembly GCA_010016065.2 of Carybdea cf. marsupialis auct. non (Linnaeus, 1758). Taxonomy (NCBI): domain Eukaryota; kingdom Metazoa; phylum Cnidaria; class Cubozoa; order Carybdeida; family Carybdeidae; genus Carybdea; species Carybdea cf. marsupialis auct. non (Linnaeus, 1758). Next base: position 7,258 of record JAAAKL020016852.1, on the reverse strand, counting down.
CCGAATGTTGCTTACCAATCTTTGATTAATAACGCAATTATCAACTGTTCTATTTAGGGCAGAACTAGCAAAAGTTTTTTTCTTTTTTTTTTCAAAGAAGTAAGAGATTTGCAACTTCAAAAAGTCCCACACTGGAACGAAATTATCTTGCAACATACGGCTTTGCACCATCAGATTAGCTTTCACTACTTCGTAGCAGAGTCTAGGTTAGACTGCACGCAGACGCAGAAGCAGCAGTTTAGCGAGTCCGGGTGTATTTGAAAGTAAATGCAAAGAGGTAATAGCAAGAGAGATCAAACCGACCTTAAAAAGAGGGAAATGGGAAAGATCTCATGTCCTCTTGATGATGATACCTGTGTATGGCAAAGATATAGCAAAAATGGTAATAATTTAATAATTAACAATTTAAAGATATAGACAACCTTTTTAAAGATTTGTATCGTAAATTACAGTAAGGCATTAAACAAAGTATTATTATAATTATTTTGATTAGTTGAAGCATTATATGATTACAAGGAGGACTTAATGTTGAAAAGAAACCTGTGATGGAAACTGCGTAGTTCCTTACACTAGACCGCGATGCTGCAAAAAATCTAGGTTCTTAGTATCAATATAGTTGTCTAGAGTAGTATCTATCGAAAACGTTCAACACAATGGAATTATTCTCGGATATTTTTGAGAAAAAATGTTTATGTATATATATATATCTATATTCAACGGAACATATCTTATTTTCTCTTGCCTTAAAGTTAAGTAAGCTCTGCATTTATGCATTGAGCACTGTCTTTGTTAGTGCTAACGCCTCTGCATTTATATTATATAGATATACATATATATATATATACATATAAAAACTGTGAACTACATAGTTAAGAGCAAAAACAGATGTAAAAGACCTAAAAATCCCTGAGGCGACGGACTAGCTTTCGTTTGTTAAAAGCCTTTCTCAACTTTATTTTATCCAACGTGAAACATCCGCAAAATTTCTAGTTTGGGATTTTACCCTGCTGCTTTTTTTGAAATATTATACCATTTGTTGTTGGATTGGCTGAAGTCTGAAAATCTAGGAATAGAGAAAACAGGGTGGCATGTAATTTTGGGAACGGGCCCAGATTAGTGGCTGTAAAATATAAAAATAATAAAAATATTGAAGGATAGGACGTAAACACGTAGGGAAATTTCTACGATAATTGTCTTGAAAGTAAGGAAATGATACAGTCAGATACCTCCAATTGTTTTGTAAATTTAGGTTATTTCTAAAGGGAGCTTCATTCGTCATTTGGAATTAAAAACAGTAAGAGAATTTTAAAATTGTTCAATACTCGACAGTCATCTATATTTTAATCGACTGGGTTCAATTAGTATGATGGATAAAATCTTTTTCTGAGCTGTGCGTTTCTGTACATACCCGTGATTACCCAATAAAATAAGTGTCTCTCACCAAATCAAAATATCAATAATACTGAAATATATGAATTTTTTTGCAATTGAAAGGAGATGTAATTTTTTTGCAACAATGAACTTTCAAAGAAGTTCATAGGAGTGCATACGCCACTAGAGCTAAGTAAGATAAGGTCGTCCTGATATTTATTGGCTAGGTATTTTTACACGTGCTCCTGCAGATGGTAGTGGTGATAATGATGATAATGATGATAATGATGATAATGATGATAATGATGATAATGATGATGATGATGATAATGATGATGATGATAATGATGTTAATAATGATTACATAAACTTTGCCGGTTGCGATTTAGTGAGAAATCACTTAATACTCTCTTCTACTGGATAATGCTCACAAGAGGTACGCGATCTTCAACCAACATTTTGGGAATGAGGAAAACAAATCACCTGACAGAAAAGCAATTTGATACCAATGCGTTAGAAACTGAAATAGTATTCTTCCTTAATTGGAATGTTTTGGTTGATATCTACTGATTATGCTTCAAAATGCGTCTATTAACCAGAGCAGAGAAAAATGCTAAATTGAGTTTGTATATTAAAACAACATAAGGCATGCTTTCATACATGGTCACAGCTGAACGTTAAATTTATGTTATTTACCGCTTTGCAACAACTCTGAAGAAGGCTAGCTTGGCTAACGGAAATATAAGTATATAAAATACATTAAAGTGTTCCTGTGTCGTTCTAGACTGATTCTTGTTTTTGATCGATTTTATTTTAATGTCAGTCTTTGTATCTCTTTGATCCCGAACTGTATCAGGCATGGCTTAGTCATTTTGGTTCCTTTCCGTTTTTTTCATCTACTTACCCCTAACTTGATTACTAAGATGTGATAGCAACATTTGCCACTGTGTTATAGATACCGTGAGTTAAGGGGTTTCCATTATATTTAGGAGTTCTTCTATATCCAATGAAGAAAAAACGTTTTTAAGACACGTTTGTTTCTATTGTCCACGAGACCCTGAAGATGTAATAATAGGCCCTTTTCACTTGGTGTAACGTCCCTACTGCAGGAGCATCATCGATCCATATAATAACTAGGGAATTGAGTGAGGTGCTTCTCTCCAATTTCATTGTAACTGATGAAAGAATGTTGCCTTGTCGTGAGTGAGTATCATAGAGCAATTATCAGACCTTGTCACGTATAGTACCATCGCAATGATGTCGTCTGCGTACTTCAATTCCGTGGAAAGAGTAAGCTCTCTAAAGCGTTTCATTGGTGGAGTGCAAGAACACATTGCTTAGTAATAGCCTTAGTGGGAATCTTTTACACTCTAGTTGCCAGTTTTTGAAAATCAAGTAAGAAACCACCACCGACCAAACAACCAAGTACTGTTGCGTATGAAAAGGGCCGTTTCAATTATCAACGAGAGATAAATTTTATTCTTTACGCAAAATGAAGGATAATACTACATTGTTGTAGGTTCGAAAGACATGTCTGCAATAAAGAAAGTCATAGGATCTGAACTGTCAACATAGATCTCTCCACTCTCTAGTATTTGATAAATGCAAAAAGATGCACAAAGAACTAAACCTAATTCCATGACGAATAACTGTTTATATTCACCAGATTACCTATGAACAACTAGCTAGAGCTGATTGATCTGTTGGGTATCATTGAACTCAGGACTGTGTTTAAAGAACTCTCACATTCTGAATTCTAGCAACATTGAACTCAGGACTGTGTTTAAAGAACTCTCACATTTTGAACTCTAGCAACATTGAACTCAGGACTGTGTTTAAAGAACTCTCACATTCTGAATTCTAGCAACATTGAACTCAGGACTGCGTTTAAAGAACTCTCACATTTTGAACTCTAGCAACATTGAACTCAGGACTGTGTTTAATGAACTTTCACATTTTGAATTCTAGCAATGCGCTCTTAGGGGCCGATTACCGCAGCTACTCCTAAAAAGTGCACTTGCATTCTTGCATCTTCGTTTTAACCTATATCTATAATGAGCTTATCAAAACTTCGAAAACTACTCTCATCGTTTCCTGACACTAATCCGCTTAACTGCTCATTTTTGAACCTACGCTTCTAAGCTTTATTGACTTGGTTAGCTTTGAACCTGCTAAACGTTTATATAAACTACTCTGATAATTCTCTAAAGCTTTAAAATTATAGCTGGATCTACCATTGATGTCATTCTCATATTCTTTGATACCTCTGACAATTGAATTATGCTATTCATTTGCTTTTTGGCAACTGCAATAATGCATATTCAAATGTTCTATTTACTTAAACTGCATCAAAGAAATCTAGTACGAAATTCTTGTGGTACCTTCACAGACTTTTTCGTTGAAAAGATGGCAAGTAAATGTAAGAGTGCATAGTGGTAGAGTGTCAAACTCACACTCCGCGGGTAGTGAGTTCGAACCGACCCTGAGTTTGCCTCCCACCATCCCAGAGGTACTGTGCTCTGTCATCTGCTCTCGTGAAGTGGGAAACTAATTTTCGAGAGATAGGACAGAGGGGGGACTACATGCATGAATAGTATAAATAGCAAGCATAAAACAGCATGAAAAGTACGCATAAAAAGTAAGCATGAATAGAATGTTATCCGAAAAGGAAAAGTAACCCGTTCCTAGAGGTGGCTTCGACCTTGAACAGGGTGAATACAATAAAAAAATCAAAAAGTGAGGGAAAAAGTTAACATTCAAATTTTAAAATGTTGATATCACTCTTTAGCTATTTCTTGACGTTCAAGACACTATTGTTTATACGTCATTAGTTCTTACTTTTCTTCCTCTCCCTGATGGTTTTACACACCCTAGTAAGGAAATATTTAAGAAACGTTTGTATGTATGATTAAACTATGCCTATTAAACCCTTTAATTGGTTTTATTAGATAATACATATACTTTTACATGGAAAATATTAAACGTCTTCAACCTCTTCTCAGTATGGATAGCTTTATCACAATCTGAGACAATTAAAGTGCTTCCTGACAAAGTGTGACGAATTTGTACGCAAGGAATTCCTAAGTTTGTAGTTTTTTGAAAGAAATTCGTTGGAACTTTCTTTTTCACACCATCATTGTATAGCATACAAATAATACTATATGTATCATCTGATTATTCCCAGTAAAAAAGGATGGACGTTCCATACAAGAGGGAGGCAGTAACATTGTCATGAAGCGTCTAATCGTAGATGTTATCACCAGATAGATGATAATCTGGAAAACGTTGGAAAAGATGGCCTCTCACATCTTGGGATTGTGATTAACACAGCAACCTTATGCTCTTGTGGAGGTCATTAAAAGAAAGGCGATACGAAGTTCAGGAAATTTCTGAAGCGCAGGCTTAGCAAGCCTCCTTCTCGTCAGACTGAATTCGTACTCAACATAAGAAATCAAAAGCAAAAGAAAAGTTACGTCATAGCTTTTGGAGACGGCAAAGAGTGACGTTTATGAATGGCAGTGGAAAAAATGGGCACGGAAACTCAACTGGCCGGTTGGAACCTATCTGATTAGCCGAATTGAAGAAAAACATGGGCACGTGAAATGCACGAAACGTAAAAACTTAAAGAAACAATTAGAGACCTAACTTGTTAATAATTACATGGGCAGATCCCATGGTGGAAGAAGCATTGACAGATCCTATCCGATAAGAGTCAGGTCCTGTACTCAAGAAAAGATAAGCAAGAGAAAGGAAGGAGTATTATTACTGGATCTAGGGTCAAAACTTGTAAATGATGGCAGCCAGTCTATCTTAGATTTCCAATAAGCTAATGCTGTTGGTATCTCGGACTCTGATCAAATTGTTTAACGGCATTATGGTTATTTTTGCCCATCATTCTATTCGGCTCTCCATCGTTACTATGACACGGCCACTCTATCCAACGATATGATGCTGTTTCGTATTCAGAGGCGTGGCATATATTTCTATACGGTGTAGTATGGCAAATAGGATTAAGAGTTTGATCATATCAGAAATTTGATGACCTCGTACCTCTGGTCCAGTTATTCGAATACAAAACTTCATGTATGAACCATTAGAACTTTACGGTCAAGTTCCTACTTGGTTCTTCGTCTTCCCTATCCCGTAACCATTGGAGGTCGTTGGGGCGCTGCGGTACTCTGACGAATAATATTTTTCCACATCTCTCTATCCTCTGCTGATCGTAGGGCCTCTTCTGGTGTAAGTCTTGTCCATTCGTAAATGTTGTCGCACCATTTCTTGTGCTGTCGACCTCTTCTTCTTTTACCACTCATTGTGCCCTGCAGTATGGTTTTACTAATGCCACTTGATCTTGTTACCTGTCTAAACCAGCGCAACTTTCTCTCTTTAACCGTGTCGAGGAGGTACTGGAACCAGTGGCGGTTTCGAAGGGTGCAGGTCCCTGGGCCAAAAATCTTTGCCTGGTCCTACGACATCATGCATTACAAGGAAGTTTAAACATGATCGTACTGCGGAAGTATCTGAGACACTTTGTTCCTTCTAACGGATACAACTTAGAGTTTTTACTTACTTACATGAGACCAATAAGGGCAGTCAGACGCATCCTTTTCCCTTGTTTTTGAGGCACGGGGCCCCTACAGGTGGAGGGCCCTGTCGGCCTCCCCTTCAAACAGCAACTGGCTGGGACGGTCCTATAGCTAGTGCAATCTGTCGGTACTGTTTAAAACTTTGTAAAGATATAAAAATGCTAAAAAATGAGTTAATAAAACATGACAATCAAACCATATCAGATTTCAATCAACGCACTTTCGAGTTCAACGCAGTAAAATAGGAAAGGTCTCGCTACCAGGCAATCGACTTCCAACGAAGTTACTAGAACTTAGTGGTTTTACAAAATTTTGCCTGATTCAGGTACGAGCTGTGCAGTTTCCTATTATAGGTACTTCTAATGTTTATACAATTAAAAGCTCTCAAAATGAAGCTACTAGGGGAAGAGAATTTAAGCAAATACAACTGTCGAAGCTATTAAAATGTCACATTTTCCTAATTCTAGGGCACAGTCACATTGATCCTTCTTCCAAATGTCGAAAGAAGTCCTTTTCACTACATCGTTGGCTGAGTCTGCACTGGAAAATAACTTTTCATCTCAAAATTTTCTCTGACAGAAATTTCTTGGAGAAGGTTAGCGATATTTAAATTTCTAAATTTAAAAGACCAACGAATAACAAAGAAGTACTAAAGCTCCATGGCTTAAGAGCTCCCTTTAGCTCCTATACGGCAATCTTTTATTAAAGTTCGTAGTAATCAGATGGACTTACAAGCCCGACTTAACCTAGAATGCTAGCTGTGATTCTATTTCTAGTTCCGGTTCCTTTCTAAGGTATACATATGGCTATTTGTTCTTTGCAATGATTATGTAAAATGATAGGCGCTTCAAATACAGATAAAGTTTTGAAGGAACTCAATATTTATCAGTTTAAGCTTAAGACCTTCACTCATGTAAATTTACTTTGCTGCTAACAGTCCTTTTAGTCGTAAAAAACGTTTAAATATTACGATGTTTTATCAGGAACTAAACAAGGGCATAAAAGTAATTATTCCGTTTACTTATATCTTATTTGTTGTTGTTGTTGTCGTCATTATTTATTGTTGTTGTTGTTGTTATCAATATTTATTTAGTCCATCGGAAAAAATTTTACATCTGACTTCAACTTTACATAATAGTTTGCATAACAACTAAGAAAAAACATTTTTATAAATTTTATTATTTACATTATTACCATAAATAGTCCGGATTTGTGAATTTAATCATACGTATGAGTTATGCATTTCATTATAATGACATACATAAAAAGATATAGTGAGTACTTTAATGGGACGTAGTTCC
>JAAAKL020016851.1:0-10855 GCA_010016065.2 Carybdea cf. marsupialis auct. non (Linnaeus, 1758) | reverse complement strand
TCCTGAAAGTAACTGTTTGTAACTGCTTTGACTCAAATTTCGAAAACACTGTCCCAAAGCTTCTTCTTCGTCTCCCGAGTCCTCGGTATCGGGGTTAGCAGTCCGTTCTCCCCGCAGCAACGCTTGACTTTCTCCTCCATTAATGTCTGTCTTGCGTCAGCCTAATCACTTTGCTCCCGTTGATCTTTAGCCATTTTTCCATGCCTGCGGTATCGTCCTCTCTTTGCCTTTCCTGGGTGGATGCCAACAATAATGTCATGGGCCAGACTTCTTGCAATACACGCGTGACCAAAGAATCGTAAGTTTTCTCTTCTTCAAAATCGCCAGCAACGCCCGCTTCACCCCAAGCTCTTGAATGACGCTGTTATTAGTACGTTTGTCCCACCAACTGCTCCTAAGCACCCCCCCTGTAAACCCACAACTCCCAAAACCTAGTCATCAAATTGCCTGTGTTAGTTCTATTTAAAGATCTATTCAAAATAAAGTCAGAAATGTTCAAGACTCCAGCTCTTATAAGTGGTGAATAGCATTCTAAAGAAATTGATTAAAAGATGCGTCTTTTCATAAACATGGCCGAAAACGTGTCAATCGTGCAGGATTTATGCGTAAAAGCACGCTCTAATCTTCTCATTTCATTTATTTTCGTGACGAAAATGTTCTACTTAAGTTCCAGACCATCGCTGCGACCAGTAACAGGGGAGAGGGTTGAATCCATTGCCTAGTAGCATAAATGAACTGTTCCAATATTAAAATTTTCTGGACATATGGCTTTGTTTAGCCGATCCGCGGATTAAAAAATGTCACCACGCCCTCTCTACTGTTCGTAGCCACACATATACCTTGTTTTCTGGATCTTGCTGAAGCAAAGAGGTAGGGAGAAGTTATATCTGTTCAGCCAAGTAGCAACTTATTGAGTGTTCTAAACATTTATTAGAAGTGCTGATTTACGTTAGTAAAAGCCTCTTTCTTCATTCCCTTATTAAACTAGATCGGAGGAACTTACGCCAAGCCAGTTATTCTGCCACCCGAAGTTGCTATTGGAGCGATTGGCAAAATTCAGGTAGGAATTGTTAAGAAGGGAAGGTTTTGCTTTCTTTCTTATCTCTTACACCTACTCTTTTTTACCCGCACTCATTTTAAAAGAGTTGCCGTACTCCGGAAATGGAACTACGAAATGACCCAAGAGAACAATATCGCTAAGCATAAACCATATAGAAAGGACTGGGTCCAGTCCTTTCTTTATGGTATTGACCTAATGTAATGGGTGTAAAGGAGGCAGCAGGCGGTCAAAAAGTGGCAACGTTAACCGTGATAATTGTCGGAAATGCGACGCTTTTTACGTGTAGCGTCCGTCTGTTCGTATTCCATGAGAGATTCTCAAACGTTGGACGTCTTTGGTGTGTGTGGGTGGGGTCAATCGTTTTATGATGCTAAAGGGTATACCTTGAGACGTGTCAAAATAGATGATTGTACAGTTATATTTCTCAAATAATTCGGGATAGGAAGTACCAAATGTCGTTGGCGTGGAATATTTAGGGATTAAAAAAGCACTGGCAAAGACATCTTGTTTAGGCACTAACAGTGTTTCAGAGAGAAGAGCGTACTTCTTCCAACGACAGCTTGCTTGTTACAGAACGTTAAAGTGTAGTAATATCAATTGTAGGATCACTCAAACTTACTTTAATACTAACAACAAATCAATTTTACTGTCAATTCGAATATTTGAATTTCGAATTTTATGAAATCCACGTTAAACAAGTAAATATGTCTCTTCACAGAGTAACTCGATCGATTTAAGGATGATTTTAGAAACTCGAGAGAGAAATTTCCGGGTGTTCGAAAATGATAACGTGGAAATCAGTAATGTGGTGGTGAAAAGTTTTCCGCAAGCTAGTGACCCGAGGGAACGATTGTTAGAGATCCGGGAATGCCAACGTACGATGCGTAAGTGAAACCAACCGAATAAATATCTCAACACATTGAGGACCCACTGTAACTAGGGACCGGAGTCAACACTCTTAAGAACTTGTTATAACATTACTGTAATATCATAGACAACCTTCTGCCAACTGCAGAGTGCAGGAGCGTGTTGCGTTGGCGTGGCACACCAAGTGGTAACGCAGAGAGATGTAAACCATTTTTGGATTTGGATGTTTGGCAATTCCACACTAGATTATGTCGCGTTGTATCCGGCCTCTAATATAGTTATCGTCTACTTAATCTGTTTCTTTTTTGACTTTCTTAAAACCTTTTTGATGTATTCGTTTAGTACGTATCTTCACGTTCTTGACCATTTTTGTAAAGATAACAAAGATTCCTAAGTCAGGAGTTGCAGCTCCGCCTAATAACAGGTCCAAATGTGCTTAACGTTTTGTGAAGTTGAAGTTGAGCCCATTTGGACGCCTTGTGGAGTGAAGTCAAGTGTTGTCAATACATCTGAAGTGGAGTTGAGTGAGTTTTGAAACTGCTCATCTTTGTCTAGCGGGTCCACTTCATAAATCTAGCGTACTGGATCTTGTACAGCCTCATCCGGTCCGTTTTTGGAGTCGCTCGACAATGCCAAGCACACACAATCTCAGAGAAACTGTTCTTAATATGTTTTCCGGCCAAAGTCATATTATTTACAACGAGCATGCGAAGATGTGTTTGTTTAGCGAGTCCAATATTCCATGTGATGTACATGGAGCCCATTCGGACGGGGCCTAACACTCGTGTATTGTTTTTCTTCTAGACCGTTGCTAAATTCGACGACGATGGTGAGGTATACCCAGCCGATATTGTCAATATCAGCTGGTCTGCCGATCACCGTGTCATCGATGGTGCTACCATGTCGCGGTTTTCAAACCTTTGGAAATCTTACCTTGAGAATCCTGCCACCATGCTGCTAGATCTTAGATAGAAGTATTGTATTTCAATTTTACCTCTGCCCTCCGGTTTTGCTTGGGTTATATCAACCGATCGTGCCATTCTTCACGAAGGTGCTGTAGCATACACGACACCTTTACCTTAAGTTGTAGACCTCGTGCTGCTTGCTGGCGTTTCGTCAATTTTAGATGTCATTATGAATCAAATGGAAACCAACAGTTTTGTAATCTCAGAATTAGTTATACGGTGAATTGATATTAACTTAATTTATACGCAAGTTGCCAGGCAAGTACTGTCCGTCAGGTTATATTTCTGCACATATTCCTGTTAACCTCACGTAACTAAAAGTTCAGTAGGAAAGGTGCTCGCATTAAAATGTTTTTGTTTCAGTTACCTTACTAGGCAAATAGTAGAGCAGAAATACAAATCCTTGCTAGAAATGTTTCACTCTGGCGCTTCCGAATTCAGCGTCTGCCGTAACTGCGTATTCTGGTAGGAATCAAAAGATATTTTTATTGTGGTCGTCAGTGACTCTTTCGGTGTCTTTCAAGAGAGACATATAGGCCATATATACTGTAGATGCCCCCTTTTAAAACGTACTACTCTCTTTCCAAGACCGTATATAATCCACGTAATAATCATCAATGGAAGTAATTAGATTATGAATATGTGAACCTCTCGGGCTTATCCACCATTTGTTTGTTACCGTAAGACGACAATGAATAGTGTCGATTTTTCCATAGACCTAAAGCAGTACCCCACGTACCTCAGATAATATTGTGTACCTTGTCTGAAATATTTGAGAGAGATGAACATAAGGACCTTCTTCTTTTCTTTGGCGCTTCTACTAGGATACGTAAAGTCACCCTTCGGTCATCCGTGTGGCGTATCCATCTAAACTGGGCATCATTCTTTTGATAATCTTGGCCAGGTTTTTGCGCCACACAAGTAGTGATCCGCGTATGGCAGCATTTATTCTTTATTCTTTATGCACGGTGAATTTTTTTAGTTATCCAAACATTTTTCATGTATTAAATTATGTGTCAAATTTGTATCTTGGAGCATTTCGAGATTATGTTTGTTTCAAGTTTGATAAGATTCAAGAGAAAAGTGAAAATGTCACGACGGGGACTTGAACCTGGAACCCAAGCATGCGAGGCGTGCCGGTCTACCAACTGAGCTATGTGACCCGGTGAATTTTGCATCCAGCTCTACGCAATTTTGGAGACCAGTCTCTTCACGCCATGTGACTTAACCATCTTGCTGCCCAAAGCCCATTGTAAGTTGGAAGGTGCTATAGAGAAGAGAGGATTTGAAAAAATACATTTTCACTTTATTCTAGAACCTCTTCAAACTTGATATTTTCAATTCCTCTCTTCTCTGTAACACTTTCTATGTTTGTGTTCTGTCAGCCGGAATCTGTCAAGTCGCGGTCTTTCACTCCATTATCCGATAGTTCATTGAAAGTTAGATAGTGTTATCGAGAAGAGAGGATTTGAAAAAATACATTTTCACTTCTCTCTAGAATCTCTTCAAACTTGATGTTTTCAATTCCTCTCTTCTCTATATCACTTTCTATGTTTGTTTCAGAGGAAATCTATTAATTCGCGGCCTTTCAACCCATTTGAAGGCACTACCCACTGATAACGTTAATGAAAAAGGTCTCCTGTTTTGCTTTACGCAGTGGCTTTGCTCCATGATGGCCAAACGATCAGCTTCTTAGCCCCCAATACTCCGTACTGATATGCTCCTATTTTTTATTCCCATAAACGCCTTTTTGCCCTCCACAGCAAAAATCCAGACTCCCATTTTTCAACCCAGTATTCTGCCATGTAGCTGTTTATATGTTGATACAACTTGACATGGACGCTGATGTCACACATTGATCTCCTTATCAACGTTGGAGTGAAGAGTAGTAGCAATCTTAGGACATATGCGGAAATCGCTAACAGAGTTTTGAAATTTGCCGTACTTTTAGAAAGAGTTTCAATGCGATTTCGCTTAATGTACACGTGTACTACGTTTCAATATGTTGTACCGCTACAGTTGTAGCCTTAGCTTCCTAATGGCGATTGCATGACATTTTGACACAACTGCAACATGTAGTGTTTAGGACTAAGTAACAAGCGGTCTTCGATAGTACTCAGTTCCGCAAAGTCCGTCTAATTGCGCCAAGATTTGTTGCCGGAGTAAGATTGCTTGTTGCTGCAAAAGCAAACAACTGATTATTTGATACTACTGATGTAATTCTACTATTGAATGTGCGGTCCCGGCCGTATGATAAATGTGAAGTGTGCACTGTTGCACTTCGACGGTAATCAGAACGTAATTGAGATATGAAATATAAATCATGCCCTTTCCTTCTTACGAAATGCTCGGTGGACGTTTTGATAGTATGACTGCTGTAATTTCTTATCAGTAACAATGCAATGACTTACAGCATCCTCTTGTATCAATGGCGCTATATAGTTTGGGAACTAGACTGTTCACAGTTTTCTATGATTTGCTTCCGTCCTACCTTGTGCTACCATGGAAAACAAAGCATAGCAAGCAGTCAGTCCAAGCCATAAACGAGGATGAATTTAATGCTTTTAGGGATAGATAAATAACCTACTGGTTCCATGCAGCCCCGTATTTTGTTCCGTCATTAGTAGTTACTTAATTGTAAGCCTTGTTTTCGGTTTGATGCATGCTCTGGTCGCGTTCATGTATTTGTGTTGTGTCTGGTATAAAACGTAGAGAAAACATCTCGTTGTTGAAGTTTCTGTGTTAGAATAAATAAGAATCGACGATAATCCCAGCTCGTGTAAGAAAAGCAAATGAAACAACATTTTAATATGCCGGTAATGATCTGTCATTATGTTTTTTAGCCGGCAACGGCACCAAATAGAAATGATCATCTTACTTAGAATTTATCAAGAGTGGCCAAAGATTGATTAAATATGATAAGACCGGCAAATCACACCTTATATGAGATGAAAATTCTAAACGAAAACGGACAAAGATATTAGAACACCCTAAGATCCCACAATAGAAAGAAAATCGACAGTGATCACCCAATAACCAAATACGACGAGTAAAGTTTCTGACTGGTAATCATAAGCAGTAATATAATTGCAGATGCAATTACGCTGTTCCTCTGAGGTAGCATAAACTGTTTCTGGGAAAGCACTGTTTTGTGGAATTGTGAATCAGTGATAGGTAGTGGATGACGACCTTTTCATGTAAATCCCCACAAGTGCCCATTTGTTTTGGCATTTCATCTGGGCTTTCAGTAATCTGAGCTCAGTGTAGAATATTCTAAGTTTACCGTATCTACTTGAACCTTGCCCCAACGAATTCTTAGATTCATTTAGCTTGTGAACAAGTTTATTTACTGTAAGGAATCTTTGACATGAATCCTTGTTGCTATTTATTAATAATTTGGTAGCTAAGAGTAGTGCATGTGTTGAATGTGATAACAAAAGAAGTGCTTGTAATCTCACGTTCGTGATTGTTGCTTCCGCTCGCGTCAGCTAGCTGCTTATTTGCAACAGTATTTAAACCAACTAAGAAGCCTGTAGTATCCACAGAATGCTGAAACGTTTTCAAGTTATTATTTAAGTTCATCATACAAGCTTCACGTAGGTTGCGTCTGTTCCAGCTTAACTCATCTTACTCGCGGTGTACTACAAGGAGATACACTTAGTGATGTTCGTTAACATCATATGATGTGCAGTGGAACGTTAGTTTAGCGGAGACCATTAGCATTGAGAAGAGGTGTCCGCCACACTATCGTTTTCCATTTTTCCCTTATATTATTTAACATCATCATACAAGCTTCACGTAGGTTGCGTCTCTTACAGCTTAACTCATCTTACTCGCGGTGTACCACAAGGAGATACACTTAGTGATATTCGTTAACATGATATAGTGTACAGTGGAACCTTAGAATAGCGGAGACCATTAGGATTGAGAGGAAGTATCCGCCACACAATGGTTTTCCATTTTCCCCTTATATTATTTAACATCATCATACAAGCTTCACGTAGGTTCCGTCTCTTACAGCTTAACTCATCTTACTCGCGGTGTACCACAAGGAGATACACTTAGTGATGTTCGTTAACATGATGTGATGTACAGTGGAACCTTATTATAGCGGAGACCATTAGGATTGAGAGGGAGTGTCCGCCTTACAAAGGTTTCCCATTTTCCCCTTATCTTTTGTCACGTTAGACCTGTGAAGTTCCGATCGTCATTTCGTGTGCTAAATCAAAAAGCTGGGACATAGCAATGACAAAAAAGATGTGATATTCTCACCTTGGCTGAATGATGCAGATAATAGAGGGAGAAACACAAGTTACTATTGTTTGGGGAATAACAAGGCAGTTCATCATATAAAAGCATTTAAATGTTTTTAGTAGTTGTTATTTCCTTCATCATTCCGTTGTCTAACAAATTGAAGATGGGAGAAGTATCTCTCGAAACGTAGCTCCGAAAATGACTACGGCTCAGGACGTGACAATTATCTGCCATCAAAGTTGATTCCGTTAGTTGTTTTTTTACTGCACTTTCCGCCATATAGAGGTTTTCAAAGGCAGAAACTTCGCCAAAGAGAGATTTTGATACAAGTGTTTAACTGTAAATCAAACTGTTCCAAGGAAAATCGTCTGCTATCGATAGGTGTGTGCTATTAAGGACATCGTCTATACAAAGGTTCTTTTTTTGATACTAATATTCTTTTGGTGATTTGTGGAATTGATATCCCTTCAACCATTTTCCAATGGACTCGCTGGAGTACGGTATTAATATGCCCGCGCCATTGTATTAGGACTGGTTTACGTTTACTCGTTTAGAAAGGCAAAATGGCTTATCTATTTTCATGATGAGTCGGCAGAAAATACTTTCCCATATGATTAGAAGTATGCTCTAAACAAATATCAATCTGAAGAAGCGAGTGAAATAAGTGCCTCTTACGTATTCGAACTATCAATTTCACTCTTTGGCTTCATTAGAGGGGGGGGACTATTTGACCATTCGTGGTTCGCTTCTTAGATAGGCACTTCATCAAGTTCGGAGCCTGATTACTGATTCACTTTTCTTGACATTCAATGATCCGTATTCACAACAGTAGCTTAAGCTCATGCAGATCTCACCCCACTTCAATAGTGCGATCATCTCCGCGAGGTCGAATTCGCAAGGGTGCATTAACTTTAAGCATACCGACGGACAAAATTGGTCGCGGCCAGTTATTTTCTGTCATATTCTTCGAAGCTGTGGGAGACAGAAGAGCCTTTATGATGGCCCTTGAAATACGGGAGGGGGGGAATACAGAATCAAAGTATCGAGCAAACCTGTTGGATGTATTTACTGAAAAGGAATGCATACGAGATACTGGTTTTGAGAAGACAGAGCTCGAAGTTACAAGTGATCTTGTGTGGAATTGTAAAATAAAGGAGATCGTCAAAGCCTAGTCGATCAATTACAAATGCGTGTGGCTGTAAGAAAAGCTCTAGCTTGTATAGTTCAATAGGCATTGAAGTTATGTTTCTTAGCCTGTAGTGTCATCTCAACATGGAGAGCAATCGAGATTCATACTAAACATTTAAGTGCATGCGTGGATTTTGTAGAGACAGAGGGGCAGAAGAATTTCCTACGGACGATTGCATAAGTCGTAGTGGTAAGAGATGACAGGAAAGAGGTCAACTGAGCCAGAGTCAAAGTCGATGACTCAGCAGTAGATTCTGGAAAAGATCTTGCGATATTTTATCCGTCCAAAAGCTCCTTAATATTTTTAGCCCATGATATTATCAGTTCCAATTTTAGAAAGCCGCCGGAAGCTACGCGTGGAAGGAAGCATTCTCAGCTATCAGCAAAGATCGTGTGTATTCCACAAATTGCAGCTCTGTTTCACATTCAAGTTTTTACCTGTGCAAAATAAACACGACTTTGAGGTAAGTTGACAAAATTAAGCAGTTTGTTAAATCTTTGATTTGCAAGTATCTGCTCCAAAAGGGTATGACCACCTCGGCTTTAAAAAGAAAACAATGATAAGCAATGTGACTCGGCCCTTGGGCAGCACTTGCTCGAAAACAGACTATACTAAAATGCATGTCAGTGATTACATCCGAATCACAGCAAAAGATAGATCCGCTGTTCTGGTATCAAACCATAACAAAGCAAGAAGTTGCTCTTTAGACGGAACAAGTGAGTCTGTTCATTGGACCATTTCGTCTGTTATTCACACCAGTCTAAAACATAATAGCAAAGAGTCATTCCCACTTCTTATTGTCTATTTTAAAAACGCAACTAGATATACGTTCCCGGCTCCTCCTCTTGCATTCAATACTGACGAACTGTGCTCCGAGGAGTGTCGGGCGAAAAAAAGGCGTTCGGTACAAAAATGGTTTCGCTATTCCATATAAAAGATTGTTAAAGTTATTTCTTGAGACGATTTCAATGCGTTGTGCGACACGAAAAGAAGATTTTTGTACAGATCAAAATCTCTCCTCCCCATATAAATACACACTGGAAACTAAAACTATACATATATATTCGAAATAAGCTTTAACGAACACATTCCTACAAAGTCAACCGTTCAGTTTTATTGAAAATTGATACCCATCAAAAAAAAATGTATGCCATGCCTATCTTGTCGAGGTTACAATTCACAGCAAATATGTTCATATTGGAATGTTGAGTCTATCTTGTGACACTAGCAGAATCGTCAACGCTTGGCAAATGACTACTGCTTAACCACTCGCTTTCAATTCAGTTGTTCAGTCATCAACCGTGATACTCGTAAAATGGATGACGTGTCTATTCGTCGTGTCCATAGCTCACAAACAATATTCCCGTATTTCAAGCTCATGTACATCTTGTCCATACTACGAATGTCGTAAAAGCGATAAAGTCTCACAACGCTAGAGTTTCCGTTTGAGGTTGCATATCGAATCAGAAACGTGTAGTACTTAAGATTACACGAGTAAACTGATGCAGAACAGGCTTTCACGTGCCAAATCCGTCGAAGGTACGAGAGATGATTTCGAAGGTATGAGAGATGATTTCGAAGGTACAAGAGATGGTTTCGAAGGTACCCGAGATGGTTTCGAAGGTACCCGAGATGGTTTCGAAGGTACCCGAGATGGTTTCGAAGGTTTGGGCGGATTACAAACAACATGGATATCTTCCATAATGGCTGGAGGGATGAGTATGTTACTTTGTCCTTCCCTTATTGTATTTCTTCTCGCTACGGTCGCAGATTGTTTAACCATCATAAGCGTAGTTTTTGCTCTTCTCTTCCACGTTTTCGTTTTGAACAACAGGATGTCAATCAGAATCACTTGATGACGTATGTTGTGACCTCTTCTTCCTTTTCTTGCTTTTCTTTTTAGACTTGCGTCTAAATCACGAAAATGGAGAAGGCAAATCAAATACAAAATAACCAGATAGGATGGGTTGATTACCCGAAGGGGGATCTGCGGCGGTAATTCTTAACAAAGCAGGGGGGTAGAAGCCCAGGGAAGGAAGTTATTGGTGGAACGATATCATGAGGTTTTAGTTCGAGTAATAGATTCATGGGAGGATATGAAGATTGAAAATCGACCACCTGATAGATTATTTACCTGTCTTGTGACATTCATTAACAGTACTGTATAAATTATCGTAAGATTGGAAACAAGCAAAGTCAAATGCAGTTGACGCAGGAAATAATCATTTTCATGTCTACATGCTACTAGTGCCGTCGTACTTCTGCTACAAACTCTGCGCTGCTGGAGAAGTGAAACCTGACTATCCTTCCAATCAATTGTTGAGAAAGGGAAGGAAAAGCACATCATCTCATAAAAAGTAATCAAATCAACTAAATAAGGGTTTAGTTTGCTTACTTTTATTGAAAGTAACACGTCTTTTGCGAACATCAATTTCGCTGGGAGAAGAGAAAGATACTTACTTGTAATGTTCGCATTTATCACACAATCATTTTGTTACGTTTTTTGAAACAGTAGTTGTT
>JAAAKL020016850.1:0-10855 GCA_010016065.2 Carybdea cf. marsupialis auct. non (Linnaeus, 1758) | reverse complement strand
CGTCAACTAGTGCCCAAGCTTCTGTCTCTAATCTCGTCGTCGTCTGGTGGATCGTCATCTGTTGCGAAAACTCCCTATTGTCACGTCTTTGTGGTGAAATACCTAAAATGAAGTGTGCATGGCCAAGGGTTACTTCTATAGGGTGAAATCTCCAAAATACATTATGCATTACAAGGAACTCTTCTTCCCTTAACTTAATCTTGCATTATATGTGTCTATGACAACAGTATCAATAAGGAAGCAAACCTTCATCTGAAAATGATAGTCATTGACCTACTTTTTGAGTGCATCGGTTTTTCTTTCCATCATCGACAATTACCACTACAACGGAATTTTACACAACAGTTATAGAAACGAGATAAAAGATAAGCGCGGAAAACTTCCTACTTGCATTACCCCATTATAGAGTGGGGTAAATAAGATTAGTATATAAATGACATGAGATTGTCTGATCCTAAAAGCATCTTCACGTAGAGATGTACTCATCATTGTGCCCGTTCCGCCTAAAGGAAGTTACAGCTGGTTCTTTCTGTGTACCATGTGAAAGAAATGCTAATGTCATCAGCTTTCTTGGAACTCTATAGAACATTAAATGGAAGGAACGATGAGCAGCAAATGGTTGCCATTATCTGAAGCCGTAGTAACCCAGCTTGTTAAAATCACATCATTTTTTTCATTTCTGATCAAAATGGATGGATTTATTTGAAGAGGTAGTACATTGAAGAGTTACCCGCTAAATAGCGCATTTGTACTTCATTACAGGTTTACGCAAACGATCAAGCTCATCAGTAGCGGACGGAGGTAAGGCCAAGAAATTTAATTACGTGTTGCAAGTGCTCCCAATCTGAAGTAATAGCAAAACCTGCTTTTAAACAGCTTAGGAAATTCAAGTAATACATTAATGTTTCCCATGAATAATTGGCTTCTTCCTAAATCTACAGATGTTTCGCTATGCTTTTGGGTTGTTATGTATACGTGAGGTCGAAGGCAAGCACTGCACCATGAGGTTAGCTTCTTATTAGTATATTGAGGTAACTTAGAAGAGAAGAATATTTACAAGAATGAAACTAACACGTAGCGATCTACTTCCATCCACAGTCAAACTTACTGTAGCTACATTTTACTGGAATATCGATTATTGACATATAGGACTGGGTACAAAACTAATTAACATACATTATAATATATAACATAACGTAATAGAAACCTCTGTTCTTTATAATTTGGGTATACTGCGTTGACGGAAGCATGCTAATATATTTCTTAGTGAACATTCCTGTTATTCGATGAAACTTCTCTTCAATCTGTAACATCTCTAATAAAGGTATATTCCATATCTTTTGTCATGTCAAAGTAGCTGTGTTTTTAATATGGCTAGATCTTTTTGCGGGAGGAAAAGTTATCTGTTAGAGACTCAACCTTCAAGGCATAGTACTGAACACTGATATCCTGCAGTGGTGATTCGAGAACAAGTAGCTTGCTTTAAGTTAAGCATGTTCCGTGTGGAAAGACTTGGATGATGAAGAATTTCGGTATCCATTCCAAGATAGATCCAGAACAAAGGCTGCTATCTATATAGTAGTTCACATTACAAAGAATTAAAGGCAGTTGATAAGCTAGACAGTTCAGTAAGTAACATCAGTCTTGCTGTTTACTCGTGAAGCTGAAGTTTCAATACCAGTTTACATCGATTACTTTCAGTTACCTACCTGTGACCTACTTGTAGGATGAAAGAGGGAGGGAATGGAAGGATATATCCACGGTTTTGAATAGCAAACCGTCCCCATTTCAGTCTGTTAAGACCTCAAATTTTTCCTTTATCTTAAGAACGTATAAACATCTCCCTCTCGCCCTCCCCAGCGCATGACTTTTTGCTCGCATACTTTAAGCAAGCACTCTAACAATTGTAAGGAATTATCAAACTGTCCTTTGTCTTCCCTCTCGCGATATAGAAATCCTTCTAACAATCTGCTGGTGGGCACAATATACTGCACCCGTGTTTGGCACTACATATTTTTAGGTCTTTACTACTCTTTTCGTTATTTATAATGTTAATCAGTGGGCCTGTAACAACAAATCGACCACGATGACCAATTGCGTTGTTTCGTTGTTTGATATGGCTTCTACGTGACATGCTTATTTTTATTTTGTTTCAAGGATCCAGTGATAGCAAAAGCGGCGGGGCTGGCCTGTCGTCCTATGGTAAGGCCCAGTCCTCCTACAAGTCGGCGATGAAAGCAGCTGCAGGCAACTATCCTTATGGCTCATCTCGATCTCAGAGATGATTGAGAGGCAGTGATAAGGGGATCCTCAAAAGATTCTATACAGTGGTAGAGTTAGTGCTTTTATCAAACTGGAGTTGATGATAGCATTGATGCACTAGTAATCCCAGGAGTGTTTGTTACCACTGGCTGTGAAGGAACAGCAGGTGCCCTTCTCTAAGGATAAACATCGTGTAATGAATGTTAATGGACTATCGCTGTCGTTTTTCATGACATAGTACATGGAGACACCCGGACAAGGAATCGGACGAGAACTCTGTAGTTGATGATAGCATTGATGTCTCATTAATGTCGCTGCAATTTCCTGGCAGCGAAGGATCAGCGTAGAGCTTCAGAAGGCAAACCTCTCGCTATTTCGACAGTTAGGAGTAGTTCTCGGCTTGAAAGTGCTAATGCGGAATGGAAATTTGCTTTGTTTGTATTACTTCTCTTCACGAACTCTTGCAAAAATGAGGTGTCGTATGAGGATGTAATCTGGGTGCTATCTGTTGTAGGTAAACAGCTAGTAGTTGCTATTTCTACTAAGATTTAAGGTGTTTCTACCAGTTCAGGATATGGACCGGTGAAATCCCTTGTTTATCCGACACCAACATGAAATAGAAATGGCGTGTGTAATAATTCTATACTATAGAACTAAAATTGATATGTTAGAACAGATGAAATCAAAACTCAAATAATTCTTTTGAGACTTTTTTCTTAGACTCAAGATTCCCTCTCGTTCAAGCTTCAAGATTTATATACAAAATTCTCAAGATGGCGATCATGACAACTGGTTAGAAGAAAACGTACTCCAGCTTCGAACTGCACATGTCAGAAATGTCTTTCTGCAGTTTCTACACCATGTTTAACGTAGGATAGGGACAGCCGCGATCAAATTTTGTCGCTGTGGAATCGCGCTTTAATTTTCGACCATAAAGTCGTTGCATTCAACCTATACTGACGAAATAGCTACCCCATGGGAAGGCTGCTTGGTTTACCGCCGCACAAGATTGTGTGACGGCAAGTATGTAGGTCAAATGGCGGAAAGATTGCATGACAGAATTATGGGGCATATAGCGGCCGTCAAACAGTAAAGCAAACGCTGTGCAATATGGAAAATGTTACCAAGCTGTAAGCAAAGAAAAAGTAATGCAGCCATTCCTAAACACGAGTCGGCGATTAGACAGCAGTTCTCAGAGAAAACAACATGCCCCTTTAAATGTAAGGGTATTCGTTGAGGATATGAGCAAGAGCGCGTTCTCCCTTTTATGTCACTGCACTGGAAGTGGAATTCATCATAACAGAAAAAATATATGGACATTTATTGACAAGATGCATTAGTGGCAGAAAATGTGTTACTTCTTTTCGTGTTAATCGCTATGCGCTTCGATTTTAAGTGCCGTATTCTATCTCTCTCATATCGTAAAAAGATTGTGAAAGGCTTTCCTCCTTCACACAAGAGGGTTTGCTTTGACTTGTGCCTATCGAAACGTTTGCGAAGCGAATCTGTTATTTAACGCTGTCGCTAGTTTAATGACACAAACCAACTTTTAATTTGCGAGGGTAGATGTTTTGATGAGTATATAGAGACCCTGATAGGCCATAAGAGAAGATGATGGAGGAAGCGATGTCGTAGCTTTACTCTTGATGTCATTCTAGAACTCGATAACACATTTCAGATCGAAGAAATTTAAGGTTGCATCTCCGCATTTTACTAAATTTTTGGAATCATACAGTCAAAGGGGCCATAGGTAATCCTAATATGACAGGTTTTGAGAAGGCATGAGCTATGGATTGTGTCGCTGTATCCTGTAGACTACCAGAAAAGAAGAAGCAGTAACTTTAACTTCGCCAACTTCGCATAACTGTTTCGTTGTATCAATAACATGAGCGTGTTTCTTGGCATGGATCTCAGTGTTGATTCCTGTATCTATTTGCCAACTTAAAACACTACTGACGTTGATGGTACTAGTAAAAAAGGTTGGTAGATTCAATGGCGCATTCTGGCAAGGTTACTTTTAGGACACTGTTACTGAGCGGCGAAAAGAAGTAGATTTTATTTCTGCTCTTCCTTTGCGCGTATTGTGAAAAATATATATATAAAAGCGGGTATGATTTACTTTTTTTAATCAATACTTTCTACACACAAAGGCCATGAAAGTATGGGTTTTAGGTTGTTCGATGGACGTAGAAAACGAGCCCAACCTGAAACAAAATAAGTCCAACCCAAAATTACGTAGATTAGCCTATGTCTAGATAGATTGAGTAATCCACTGTTTTTTATTGGGGGTTTAGTATACAATGTCAGAAGGTCAAATTAGATGGTTTAACTAGTTTTTTCCTCAAAACATTTTGCGGGGAACTCCACTTGAGTAAACTAGGGTTGGCAACTCATTAGGAAAATTAAAAGTAGATCGATGATACTTGGGTATGAATCAGTTTATTACTAAGAGGATGCATTTGTTTGGATTTTTGATATTAAAAGTCTAAAACGTTAACCCCTCGCTATTAGCAAGTATCAAATGAACTTGTCCCGGACTAGTTAACTTTATACCTATTGCCAACTTCCATGTTGGTGCCAGTACATTAACAGCTGCCTAATCTTATAACGTTTGAAAGATAGGGTATTATTACTTCTTTTGGGCGGTTAAAGCAAAATTATGATAACTTGGGAAGCGAGGGGGTAGTGTAAAAAGTTAAGATCAGGTCAGCATTTGAAGGGTTACGTTATTCAGACGTATTAGACCATATTTACTGAATCTTTGCAAGGTTGTGGAAGTTGCAGAAGGCTATGCTGGAGATACGATCATAAAGAAGATGTTATAAGCACGAAAAGTGACAAGTTTTAATAAGCATTTGGCTCTTGAAAAGTCATGATATAGTATTTACGGGCATTGATTAGAAAGAATGGGTAGTACATTTCGGTATCGTCTTTGTATGTTTACTTAAACATTGCTGTCAGATTTCGACTCTTGGTAATCTTCACTCGTTACCTCTTCATTTGTAATGTCTTGAGGCAGACATCGATGTTATAAAATCTTGTTGGTAAAAATCGTGGGATCACGGGGTCTCCGTAGTTGCACAACGTACAATGCTTTGCCACTCAGCTACGGTCCCATGCCAACGAGAGAACTAGAGACAGACTTTTGGGATGTCTATTGTTTTGATATTGCGTCACTACATATTCTCCTCCCGGTACAGTAAAGTGCAGACCATGCGAATACGAAGAGAAGCATTTGCCATTGCATGAATTTGGGTTCATCACAGAGCAGTTGCATGTGAATTGCTTTCACTGATATCTGCAATTCAAAAGATACATTTCACATTATAAATCATTTTCATGGTGCCTTTACGTTCGTTAGCTCAAACATAAAGAGAGGAGGGAAATAGAAAGAAACTATTACCTTTAGAAATTACAACTTGTTGTGTTATCAAGATTTAAGTTCAGTGTACATATGCTACCTCTATAATATCTGAAGGTTATCGCAACCGCATCCAAACTGAAAATTTATGAATGATAATTTACTTGAAACTTAACTTAAAACAATGAATAAAAATTACGAAAAGTCTGTGCTTTATAATTTGTATAATAGCTACATAAAATTTGATATTTAGCTACAACCTACTGGCGTTTGACTGTTATGAAAACTAGTCTTGAGAGCGTGCTTCCCTTCGTCTCATAAGCCTACTCTACGATCTCTAATTTTTGCTTTTTCAGGTTTTCATTTTCCCGTAAACATATCTTAATCGTCTAGAAAAAATCAAGCTGTTCGACCGCAGTCGAGGGTGACCCGAACGCTCCCTTTTCGTATGGCTTCTGCCCGAAGGCAGGGAGGGGTGTCACTCCTCTTCCTTGTGCTACCACAATTTGAGCCCAGTATGAACTGGTTCCCATTTGCGAACCCCGGAAGGATGGCCCTCTGAGTTAGCGGCCAGCTTGATGGATCAATTGACAAATTGACGAAGCGGGCAAATTTTCAAAGCGCCCTGAGTGGGATTTGAACCTAGAACCTTCTGCACTCTAAAGTGCAGACGGAACCACTGAGCCATCGCGCCAAATGATCTTAATCATCTAATGGTATTATAAGTGGGCTGATGAAAAAAATTAACGCCAAGGTACTTTTGTAATTCCAGAGTAAAAATAGTTGAGAAGCAATTGTTAGGACTGTTGGTACACTGCTTGTATATCGTTTATCTGATTGACTTAAAATTCCCTTCACCATATCAGTGTCACCAAGAAAATAAAAATAAAATTCTTCACTGCTTAACCCTATTTCACCTTCCAGTGTTACAGATATTGAAAGGTCTATGCAGCATACTTCTAAAAAATGAACACTTGAATGCTCAGGATGGGAGATAGCCGTCTTGAGTTCACCTTGGGTTACTTTATCTCATATCAACCGATCCAATTTTGAGGGGTTCTATTAATGTTTGCAACTGAAATACTACCAAGTGCAGACGTAAAGAATGCATCAGTACTCGCCAATTGCCTAGCCATAGTTTTTCTTCTGCTTGAATTAGCTTACGGGTTATGGTCCTTAAGAGGCAGCCCTGGTGAACGGATAAAAACGGTAGTTTTCCTAATGAGATCTGGCTCAAACGTTTTCAATTTTTAATGTGTAAATTGCGTCCAATCAATATCAAGTCTACAAAAATAACGCAGTTTTACCGGCAAAATCTCTTGGTTAGAAATCATACTCGAATTTCAAGCTAAAAAGCAATCACTTATCCACGTTCCTGCTTTTACTGAACTACAGTATGGTCACCTACGTATTGTAGTGGCTGTCCCTGCTATAATTTATGTATGATATATATATATATATAAATCTTGGTGGCTATTCTCTTCGCTAACACCTGGGATTAGTAATGAAAAAGGTCTCGGTAGATGATTAAATTCATACTGTTATGGTGATCCTGCCATCAAAGAAATGTAACTGAGTCAAAAGTAGCTCAATGTTACTGTTCATTATATCATTGGCTGTATTTGCAATTGTGGTGCTACGTTCCGTACGTTTATGTACTCGCGAATGTATTTTGAATGTTCTCATAAACAACGGGGTACTCAGTGTGGAGGGCAGGGGCACGTGTATGCGAGTGCCCCTTGTAGGGGCTTATTGTAGTCTTTGCCCCAAGTATAAATCAATAATAGAGCATTATAATGAAATTAAATCGATATATCAGATTTGGCAATATTGGCAAAATTAGCAAAATGGCAACATTGACAGCTGGCACCCCTACTCACTACAAAGAAATGTATGCATCCACACATCTTTTATAAAAGATAGAATATTCAAACACCAGCACGATGCTTCCTCAGTGAGGTAATTGCCAATCTCCTGATACCTACCTTCCAATAATAACCGACTAATCGGTTCATTATCAACAAATACGGTTTTCAAATGAATAGTCTTTCGTGCCATGAGACTTGATGTTCTTGTATCATACAATTCAGGTGACAAACAATAGCGAGTACCCGTAGAAGGATCAGAATAGACATGCCTTTGTTCATTTCAGAGTCACAAGAGAAGGGCCAAACGGAATTCGGATAACAAAGAGCTCATCATCAATGGAAACATATGTTACCCATTCTTATTACAATAACATCGATTGACGAAGTTAAATTTGTGCATGTAGATTCTCTTGAACAACACGGCTGGTTTGTTCATTTGATGTGATCTCTTTCTTGTTCGCTAAGTAAGGACACTTTCTATTAGATATTTAAGTCGGTGAAAAGAGTGGTAGTTGTAGTTGTCAGTGACACCTTAAACGCAAACAGCGGAATCTTCTATGTTTTCAGTTATTATCAGAAACTGTATCAATACATTGTCGTAACCACACTTCTTCGCGGTTTGTTATAAAAAGGTGAAATGTTAGGAAGCTGACACAAATATCTTCTCTATTTCCACGATCCATCATGTATTATGATTTAAGTTTTCAATTTAGGAAAAGGTACTGATTAATTCGTTGATTGGACAATATTTCAATCGTATTTCTGTGTTTCCTTTTTTACGGAATGTGCACTGAATTTTTTTTATTTTGCCTTTCATTGAAAGAGCTTCAGGCCGTGAGCCTGTTGAAACCTAAATAGAGCGTTATAGTAGACTCATCCAGTGCCTCCCTCTCATGTTACGTTCTTGACTCGAGGCTGCAACATTATTTGGAGTTGTCCATGCAGAAACAACACTCTGATCAATTAGTTGCATTTCTACTAGCTCATTATTGTAAAATCATTTCGCAGAACGGCCTCTAGATATCTGCCACTTGTCTACAACCCCTTCTGCAATGTAAAACAATAAAAAGTATGCATATCTATGTTAAAGAAGAAAGAGAAGGTGTTCATCTTTTGGCGACATTTATCTGCTGCGCCAAATAGTAGCAGATTAACTGACAATTTTTACAGCCCACACTTTTAACGAGAACAACTTCGGGACTTCTCAAAGTTCTTTCTAGCCGATTAACTTTCTATGCTATGACCTGTGCATAAATGCACTACAATTATTCCCCATTTAACTATCAGAAACATGTCGTGAGCATAGTGCGAAGGAGTTGATATCATTCGAGTGGTGGCAAAGATCGCTAGTAGCATTACTTTTATAGAAAGGTGAAATCGCGAGTCGAAAAGCAAAATGTTGTATGAGGTTAATTTGCCACAGCATGAAGCTGAATGAGTGGGCTGATAATTACTGAAGAAAACAGCTTGTCAATGATGATGTTGTTGATACCAGTAATAATTTATGTAATGATATGTTTGTTTGTTTTTTTGGTTCATGAAAGCAAGGCTAACATCAGATGCCTTCTTAGTAAGCATTAAAGTACAGGAGCAGTTTTGGAGGGGATAAAAATTGTTACATGAGGTACTCATCGACTTTCAGAAGAAGTACGACTGAGTACCCGAGGGAACTACTATATTGGTGCATGCGTGCTATGAAGTGCATGAAAAGTATATCAAACTGGTAGCAACATGCAACATCAAAATGAGACAGTAGTGGAGTGATGAGTGACGCCCAAGGAAGATGTAGCACTTGTGCCAGATAAATGAAAAGATATGGAGAAAGATCTTGGGTTACGAAGAGAAATGGCAGAAAAGAGAATAACGAAAGCTTCCAGGGCAAACGGAAACGCAGGCTTACAATGATAACAGCTTTAATAAGTAGCTGCCTCCAAATAATTTTGCAGTATCTTAAAGTGTACTTCTAGTGGTCATAAATTTTTTGATATTTAGTTTATTTCGTTTCAAGGAGTCGAACCGCTTCGTTAGTTTTGGTCTTAGGTACAATATTCCGTGGTTATAAGTGATTCTAAAGCGAACATTTTCCAGAAAGACGCTGTCTTTGATGTCATAAGGAACAGGGAAGTTCAGTTGTTGATGCTGAAAAATTCAATATGAGGCAACATGTCAGCGGTCAGCAGTGTAGTTTAGAACTCTTTTACACGGTTTTACGTGAAGTACACTCAACGTACGGGAAAAAAGAATAAACGGGGGCTTTTCAGGTCAGCACAATAAACTAATTACCCCAAAATTCCTGACTACTGGAGGCACACGTTAAAAAGCGATGTTAGAGTGAATACGGAAGTAACACCGCAGACAAATACCGCGTAAGATATGAGAACGTCCAGGAGTATGCTGCAAGTGCACAGCATCATGGAGAAATGTAGAAGATGCTAATTGAGTGGGTTTGGTCATGAAATGAGGAAAAGTGTAAACTAAATTCGTAGAGGGTGGTGTGGAAATGGCATTGCCTGGAAAGCAAAGACAGAAATTAAGATGGATCAACTACTTGAAATTAGACCTGAAAACGACGAGGACGCATAAGATTATGTCTATAACACGACCAGTAACACTTCGTCAACATGTGTCAGTGTGAAAGAGAAACCCTAGAAAAAGAAAAACGCACACTCATCGAACAAGCTGAGGGATGGATTTCTAAAAAGAGAAACTTAAAGTCTAATACTCACTGCACAGGAGCAAGCACTAAATACTAATGCCATAAAAAGTGACATGTTGCCACATGGATCGCTCAAACAAGTGTCGATTATGTGGCAAGAATGTTGAAACAGTTACACATATAGTCAGCGGATGCTCTATGTTAGCTCAAATGAATACAAACGTCGACACCATAAGGTCTGCCTAAATTAACACTGGTTACTTTGTAAGAGGTATAATATAAATGTATCTAAAGTGGAACTCTAGGATTTAGTGTGACCGACCATTGGAGGCCTAACATAGTTGTTGTTGAGATAAGGACAGATACTTGCTTGATCATTGAGATTGCTTGCGCTGATGATTCTTAGAAGAAAAGCGAAATGAAAAAATACAAAAGTGCTCTGATCTGAGGATTGAGCTTGCCAGAATATGCGACAAGAATGTTAAGGTCATTCCTGTTGTTACTGGCGCTTTTGGATCGATCCCAAAAAGTCTTGTATGGTATTTGTGGGAGATTGACAACAAGTTCAATCTAAATGTACTACAAATGTCAGTCCTTCTCGGGACATCGAACATAATGCGAAAAGTGTTGGGAATTGTGTAAAGAAGACCTGTTTCACATGGCCCAAGTTAAAAAACACATCATTTGGGAAAGACAACGGACTGTTCA
>JAAAKL020016848.1:0-10856 GCA_010016065.2 Carybdea cf. marsupialis auct. non (Linnaeus, 1758) | reverse complement strand
TAGTCCCTGTAAGTCCCTAGTCCCTATAAGTCCCCAGTCCCTATAAGTCCCTAGTCCCTATAAGTCCCTAGTCCCTATGAGTGAAAATAGCGCGGGAAGGTCCGCCATGTTAGGTAATATTCCTTTGTTAGATGGGGACTGAAATGGCGCCCAACGAATGATCTCGCTTTGAGACGGAAGGTACTCCAACCAGTGTTCTATAGAGATCAGCGATCTACATTGCAAGACTGTATCCTTGTCTGATCTTTGACCACAGTGGGTTTGTCTACACCTTGAGGACATTGATTTGCTTATGAAGTTTCATGAACCCCATGTTAAGTTGTTCATGGTACAACGTTTAAGGTAAAAAATTACATCTAGTGAAGACTACCAAGGTTTCAATATCCAACTCTATTTATAATGTTTATTAACTTCTTCTTTTTGTTATCTACTTCATCTTCTACTACAGCATCCGTTTGATGATCTTCTCACTCAGATACAAGTTTATCTCATTATTCAAGTTCAAGGAGTCTCGGCACTAGCCTTGAATAGCACAAGTACAGTAAACACAGAATTTATATTGTTATTGAACCTATATTATTATTTGTTCCCCCTTATTTCTAATCCAGTGTGTGAATCCCCGCTGGGAGTGGAATCAAAAACAATTAAAGACTCGGCGATCACTGCGTCCTCTGCCAACCCAAAATACAAGGCTTCTGATGGGAGATTAAATATTCCTGGAGGAAGAGCCTGGTGTGCATTGGTGAGTTTGAAGGAGACCATTTGTATTCCATTTCCGTACCGGCGCTCCTAAAACTATGTTCGTACTAAATTGATTTTTTTATAATTATCATTTATGATAATGATAATCATCACCACCACATCACCATAAATAGTATTATGAACACCATAACCAGTGGCAACAGCATCGGCGTCATCAGCATCAATATCCGCGTGGGTAGTAGCATTGCCATTACCAAAACCAATGGCGTCGTCATCATCATTAACGTCATGATCATGATCATCATCGTCATTATCATCATCGTCACCATTATCATCTTCTTCATTACCATCATCGTCGTCATCATCATCATCATTATCATCATCATCATCATTATCATCATCATTATCATCATCATCATCATCATCAACATAATCCTAATAATCATCATTATCATTATCATCATCATCATTATCATCATCATCATCATCGTCATCGTCATCAACATAATCCTAATAATCATCATTATCATCATCATCATCATCATCATCATCGTCATCGTCATCGTCATCATTATTACCATCAATATTATCATCATTATCAGTAGCAGCAGTTGCATGAACATCTATTTGGCATCTATATTCCTTGTGTACAATGTATAACTGGAAAGCGTTCCATTATGTGATAGTGGTAGTTGAAAGATGTCAAACGGACATTATAATATACCAATCTTAGAAGAGATAGAATTATAATTGTATGCTGCGCTCCTTTTATTTCTGATTTGTTTCTAGACTAACAATGAAAACCAGTGGCTGCAGATCGACTTAGCTGGCACAGTACAAATAAGTAAAGTGGCAACGCAAGGCCTGAAAATGGATGCCAAAACTGAAAACATGGTAACCGCGTATAAATTGAGTTACAGTGATGATGGCAAGACGTGGACCCCGTACAAAGCTATAAATGGAGAGATGAGGGTATGACGTTTGCATTACGTATCGAACGTGTTGTTTTGATTGTAGAAGGGTTTAAACAAGCCAGTTTGTTGCTGCCGTTCATTTTATGGGCATGCAAGAACTGTTCAAGATTATTGATTTTGCCATAAAATTATTGGTATTGCAAAGTAGAGATATGAATAAACATGATTTTGAAAGGAAAGTAGTATCCCGAATTTTAAACTTGAAGCTATCAATAATGTTATTAGCTGGGGTGCGGGTTTTCATTCGGTCCCTAGCGCCTACTGTAAGTGTAGAACTGCCTATTTTCGTTTGTTAAATATCTTTGCAATGTCTTCCTTGCTACTATAAGCTTATACACCTTTTTAGTCATGGGAGTTTTTAACGCACAATCAGTCAACGCAGCCTGTTTCTAATGCTGTTACATAGAACATGGGAAAAGGAATAAGTGACATAATGCCAGCTGCCACGAAGTTTTACACCCAATTGCTTTTAATTGCTTAACGTTGAATTAGCTGACATAGCATTTTTGTAGTTGCTTGCATTAATTGGAACGAGAGAAGCTTTTGATAGAGCGTTTCATTCACTAGATTACGAAATCACTGCTGCTTTCTTATTGTAAGTCGGTGTTTGAAATGTCTATGAAATATACTTTATCTGGTCCCTTGTCCTTAGAAGGAAAACGTTTTTTCCCTGTCCCTTATCTGTAGATATTCAGTGGTAATAGCTTTGCAGACAGCACAATATTCCATCGCTTTACTCGCCCTGTGTCTGGTCGGTATGTGCGGTTTTATCCACTCAACTGGAAAGGAGGCATTTGCATGCGTGTTGATGTCTTTGGATGCCCACTAGGTAAGACTTCATTTTAGAGTGCTAAGACATACGTTGTTGGCATCATCCTTTTACCAAACTATTTGAAATTTCTGTCTCTAAATATCAACTTTATATAACTCCGGCTTACTATGATAAGATCTGGAAGTCTTAGCTCAACCGTAAGATTAAAACCAGAATTTTTGGGGTGATAATCGGACCCATTTTACTCTACGGATCTGAAACATGGACTCTTTCCGCCAAACAACACCGCCACCTAGATGGATGCTATGCCCGTCTTCTCAGAAGAGTACTATATCTTTCATGGAAAATCATCCAACCCTTGAAATGATATACATTGTTATTATGTGTTCTAAATTTGATACACTTCCCTCCCGGCAGTTTTGGGCCGTTGATATTTCTATTATTTTGAGAGAGTGAAGGGCGATAAGAAGATTTATGGTATTCGTTATCTGAACATTAAAGTTTTTGTTAGGGTGTTGAACGTGGAGAAAATCAAGAAATAGTTGTACATCCAACTGAGATTTAGAATTAACAAAATAATCAACGTGTGCAAAGCAATCGACGAAAAGAAAACGGGTAGTTTGTCATGTACTTAAGTACATGTGAAAGAGAAAAACATATTTGGAAATGGAGGAGCAAATGGGAAAGCCATTGCCATCCCCACCTAAGTAATCCAACGCGTTGCCAGTAAATTAAAAACAAATGTCCTTTGATGTTATAAGATATTACAAGTGAATATGATTAGAACAATGAAGTCACCTTCTGTTACTGAAAACTGGATTAAATATTATATCAATGGTTTATTTATTGGAATCAAATTAAAAAGAGATTAAACATAGTAACCATAATTATGCCGAGTGTAGAGTTTTGAAAATCTATAAGAAGTGAAAAGGCATTTGCATGACACAGCAGTTGTTGCCCATAGAATTGAAAGGGTGTTGAGCTGATTAGTAAAGTGACGATTTAAAGTATAATGTCTCGTAAAAATCTATTCGTCACATAATTTGAAGCCAAACTGTGTTGAATTGTAGGCCAGTGGTTCCTGGGTTGGGCCGACGTCACTCCTGGATGAGGTTGGAATGTAAAGCGGTGCCGACTTTGTCTGAAAATTCATAAATAGCATGTTTTTCTGTTGAATCAAACATATCAAGTCATGTGTTATTAGAAGGATTGAGCCACTGTGGCCTAGTGGATACGTTCCTGGCCTTTTGATGAAGAGGTCGATGGTTTGATCTCAGGAGGGGTTATCAGTGATGTCAGGAAGGGCATCTGGTCTTAAAAGTGCTTTATGCTCCAATAAAATGTCCATGTAAGTGGGCTTGTGTCACCTCATGCAAAATGAGAGACAAGAGACGTTAAAAGGATAAAAGGAGTTGTTAGAACGATTGTTGTATTTGTAAAAGCAGCACAGAATGAAATACAACTCGGTAAAACTGAGTAGATATGCATGCTTGAATTATTAGATTACATGAACTGCAGTTATAACTTTTAATGTATGACGAACCCGTCAGATGGTAGAAATGGAAGGTCAAGAAAGTGTGGTGGATTGACAAGACATTTCTTCTCATATCTTCCATCTGGAAAAATCTCATGATTCTTTTAATTTTCGTAGCTTGTGACCAGCCTCTTGGCTTGGAAAGCGGAGCAATTTCGAATGGCGCTATGACAGCATCATCCTCGGAAGGTTCATCGTTTAGGCCAAGTATGGGAAGACTTAACAAAGGAAGCAATGGAAAGGGTGCATGGTGTGCTGCTGTCAATAACCGACAGCAATACCTACAGGTAAATGTTGCATTATGTCGTTTGCAGATAGGTTCAATGCAACACTTGTTGTGCCAGTAAATGCATACAGGGTCCACAGGCTGTCTGGCATTATTTGTTTTTGTGCACCGCATGTATGGTATCAGTGTGAGGAGGTGAAGGTGCCCAATACAAGTTTGTGACCAGTAGACGTCAATAAGTGTGAAAACATTTGGGAAATTAACGAAGAGCGGAAAGCTCGAGAGCTAGTTTTAAATATCTTGTTGGTTGGGGTTTTTTTGAAATCTACATTATTGCAAGACATTTGTCCTTTAATTTTGTATATGTATGTATATCACATTGGGTTCCATTTTAGGCGAAGAATTCTTTCTTAATACTGGCACATATTTCCGCCTGACCCCCTATATAATCAATATATATCAATTTGACTTTTTCGTCCGTTTTCAGTCTAGTTGCAAGTATTAAATCTCTCTATTTACAGGTTGACATGGGTAAAGATACGCGCATTATTGCTATAGCAACACAAGGTCTTGACACAGATATTGCAAAGTACGTCACGGATTACTCACTGCAATATAGTATGGATGGAAAGTTTTGGAGCACTTTTGCAATCAAAGGCAAAATAGAGGTAAAAACATAATTTAAAAGGATCGAATATTAAATTTGAAATTTTGTTTTTCAAATTTGTCTCAAATAGATTCGTCTGGTTGTGATAAAGTATTATGCCATGTTTGACAAAGGCTGTCTTTCACGAAAATTGCAGATGTGGGTAGAGCCGTTGTCGATAGGGTATATTGATTAGGTTGACTCATATTGCGTATATTCCTCTTTAAATTATTAAGGTCATTAAATGAGATAGGAAAAGCAGTTGGTAGCCACTGCCACACGGCAGTACATGGAGCCACTTGTTTTATATGAGCATCTTTACCAATGGACTCACAAATCAAGGGCAGTAACATAGATGAAACCACCAGTAAAGAAAAGAGGGCCCAAAGGAAGATGAAAGTATAGGATTTCCTAGGACTTAAGGCTCGGATAATGGGTGATTAATACCCACCTCTGATGTAAGTGGAGAAAGCTTACCTGTGTAGCAGCTGGACCTAGATGTTAGGAAAGCAGATTAAGTAGAGAAAGGAGCCTGTTCAGCGCTGTAGCTCTTACAGTTTTTGCAAACGTACTTCGTGAAAACTATGTAACTTTGGTGTGGACAAGACTTGAACTCGCGAAACATGTTTGAGAAGCAAAGTTAGTCGTGTATTGGTCTCAAAGGGGCGTGAACGGTGTTTGGAGAAAGTCACACTTTTGTATCTTGACCATTTTGCCAATCTATTGTGTAGTCTCTTTGCGTGGCTTCCGCTTGCGTAATCCGTGGTAGACGGGCCACGGGATGATCCTGTCTATACTGAGCGTCGCTTCTCCTTATAATTGTGCGAATTGATTGTATGATTTATGATGTCGCACGTACCCTTTTTATTTTTAGCTTGTTTGGTAATTTAATGTTATTGTTAGGGTGTCTGTGCTTGTTCCGCGGACCATTGATTTACAAACTTTGGCAGTGTAAAGACAGTTTCACCTACGTAATTAGATAGTTTTACTTTTGTGCATTTGCGTAAAGTCATAGTTTCACAAGTTGTAAGATGTAGCTTAATTTAACTTTGTACTCATTGATTCTAGTCAAATAGAATTATGTCATTCTAAATTTTTCAATTACAGTTTACGACTTTATTATTTTTTTTGTGCTTCCCGGGTTTTTTGTATTTACCTGTTTAATTTCATTTAGGTTTTGCAAGGTAACAACAATGGATACAGCTCAAACAAAGTAAAATTGAGAACACCATTACATGGCCGTTATATTCGTGTTAACCCGCTTCATTGGGCACAAGGAATCTGCTTGAGGATGGAGTTATACGGATGTGCTTTAGGTACGTGTAATGTTCTTTACAAGACTGAACCAAGAGTTAAACTGGAAGGGGGAGTCACCGGGGGAAGTTGATGACTCTTTCTTTGGCAACATGTACCGACATTGCCTTTAACAGTGGAGGCAGGATCTCGGATGTTGTATAGGAAGGCTATTGTTCCATTAAAAAGTATCGTATGTGTGAACAACGCTGGTTTTATATTGATTGACACTGAAGTAAGTAATTAACGACATATGGTCGTCAGATTGAGGGCTACGATGGCCTCCTAAAATAGATTTACCCCTTTGATAGGAGAACATTTAATCGGTTTTCTTATACCAAAAGCATTTCTCGCCTGTAGAAAGAGTTAAATAGTTGCATGAGTTGAACATTTGACAAAGGTCGAACTCACAGATTGCCACATATATTAGTCAACCGAGGCCTTGTGTAATTTTCACTCTTTTTTCATTCTTTCAATCTTTGCCTCTGCCCCCGAAGTAAATACTTTTACTGTGGCCTTTTCATTATTTAAATTTTGCTTAGACAGGCAGGGCTCTGATTTTGTAAAGCAATCGAAATCAGTGCCCTCTCCCCACCCCCGCAAGAGCAAGGGGCAAAGTATCAGTGATGACGTCTTAAGGGAGGGGATAATTGGATCATCAGGAACGTACGCGACATATCTAAAAATCCTGTCAATTTATGGGGAGGGCAACTGTGACGTCACGAGTTTAAAAATATTTGAAGTATGAAAAATGTATTGAATTTTCATGTTGCCCAATTATTGAAAACATCGATAGTCATATATGAGAGTGATGCACTTTCCCAGCACCGAGATATCAGCTTTGAAAGTTTTAAATCTCTCAAACAAAGTTCTATTACTTGAAGCTGGATCCTAACTAGAGGATCCAAGGAATATTAACAGAGTTTTGAGAAGAGATTTTTGAGATTCAACACTATTTACACTACAGGTCTAGTATTTTAGGAAATAGGCTATTCCAGGGTTGCCTTTTGATATCTGTTGTCTAGTCGGACCATTTCCAAAACTTTTGATTTGTGATCACTTTCCAACCAAATACAGAACACTTTAGATGCATACTCTGTCTTTACACCCCACGTAGACGCTGGAGTGACCCCAACAGAAGAGCCTGCGCCACAAAAGCGTGTTGTGCAAGTTGGTATGCGTTTTCCGAAGGCAGAATGGAAACCAGAACTGGCGGACAGAGGAAGCAGTGAATTCAAGAAGTTGGCTAACAAAGTAGAAGTTGCGGTAAGTTCTAGATTTGGGGTTTATGATGGTCCTGTACCAATGTATAGTGTGTCTCACAGTTATGCTGATGCATGGAAACTGTGAAGTGTACAGCTACTGCACAGTTAAATATTACTTACGGACTAAAGCAACATTAATACTTTTACTGTAAGTAACATTCTAGAACATTAGTCGATGGTTCAGGAGGTTTTGTTTGGAATTCGATTAAGTCTTAATGTACTACAGTCACATTCCAATTTAATTGGTGAAACGTCTGAGGCCAAGTTAACGGCGGTGGAGAAGTTTAGCTAACTACGAAAAATCATCAATTCCTTTTGATACTTGATTCGTTTTTACGAAATGACACGTAGAAGAGGAGGAGAAGAAACTTTATACAAGATTGAAGTTTATTGTCATTGCCCTAGTGGATTATTACCCATGGTACTCGAGGCATCGTGTGAAGAAACCACATCTCTTTTGCATTGAGCGAGTTTCCACTTGTTTCGTTCAGTATCCATGTTTCACAACCGTATGATCTTATTCACTCAGTATCAAAACGAGTTCTATTTGTTCTCGTATGACATTGTTGCGTCAGTATATGACATGAAGGTATGTAGTTCTTCTTGCGAAGAGTTTTTTTGACATTCTCCATCAATTCTCTCGTTATATATGAAAACTGTGATGTATTTCGTATAAATTTGGGTGACTTTGAGCGTTGATACGCTCAAAATGCTACACCATCCGTTGGCTTTAACCTTTCCGCTCCTGAATAATTGTGAGCACGAAATGGATATCTCATTATAACGTAACTTTAAACAACCAACTCTTTTGAAGACACTTCTAGCCTCATCCTTTTAACTTTATACTTTTTTTCAGGTGACGAAGATTTATCTTGATGATTATGCATTTAAGGATGGATTTGAGAGCATTACAGTAACGGATTTCAGGTGATTAAAATAAACTCTTCTTCCCCACTTTGATGAGCGTTTCTTACGAGATATGTTTATTCGTACGTGAGACGTCGGGGTGCCTTGAGCAAATCTACCAAGTTATAGACTTGATCGAATGTATATATTTCCAAAGTAGTTCTGGGTAAAAGTCACAAACACGTAGCAAACAGTGTCTACATATTTTACAGGTTTTTATGAGCAACAGAGTTGGTAATAACAGGGGCTGGGGCTGAGATTTGGTTTAAAATTGACTAAGCAACTCCTAAGCAATGACGTTGGCTTCTTGTTTAGAAATCCAGACGACTTAAGATTGAAGCTTCAATATGTTGACAAGGAAATTTTAAACAAGTCTTTAAGAGTTTCTGTTCTGTCAGCAGTACCCTGTTGCATATCAACATGTTAGAAATTCTATTTTTAGGTGCACTTTGGCAACGTTTGGCCTTAACAATTAAGCAGGCTGAGAAAAAAATTGATTTTCGTATAAGTTATAAAAAAAGTAGCGTGTAATAACAAATGGCATGACATGTGTAAAATCTATAGAGAACTATGCAAAAACACGAATCAATCAGCTTTAAGAATAAGAGAAGAATATAGAATATAGCGAAGTTAGTTAACATGGCAACATGTATACACAGTATAATCGTTGATGTATACGATACATCACAGTTTACGCGGGAAATAGATGATGGGCGAAACTAGAAGAGTAACGAATTATCGAAATAAATGGATAAAGCAACCACATCGGTGAAAGAAGGAAAACAATTATTTGACGAAAAGAAACATGTTCTTAGGAGTTAGATTTTAATTTTGGTAGCCTGTGGTAAATAAGTGGAAAGGGGCCATGGTGAGCGCTATTTTCATCCTGCCTAATATGTTCATTTGAGAAGGTCATCACATTTGACGTGTAACTTTTAGATTGCTCATCTTTAGCGACAAAGATTGTCTGCTATTTTTTACGGTTTTCAAGTGTAAGCAAACGGAAAATTAACGTCGTTCCTTTAAATCTTTAATACAGTTGAAGTAAACAAATACTTCTGTAAGACTGTTTGACTTTGTCTCGTTTGAA
The DNA here is from genome assembly GCA_010016065.2 of Carybdea cf. marsupialis auct. non (Linnaeus, 1758). Lineage (NCBI taxonomy): Eukaryota > Metazoa > Cnidaria > Cubozoa > Carybdeida > Carybdeidae > Carybdea > Carybdea cf. marsupialis auct. non (Linnaeus, 1758). The sequence continues at coordinate 1,448 of JAAAKL020016848.1, read as the reverse complement.
GGTTTACACATGATTAAGGTTAGTTTAACAGTTCTTGGAAGAACAAATTTTTTAAAGCAATGACAGACCCATCTTTCAGTCAATCGGACAGCTTATGGAAACGTCTTCAAAAGGCAATAATAATCCGAGTAGTAAATAACAGTAGGGGCGCTTCATCTAATTTTTGTAGGGTCTGGACATGGGGGTGTAACTCGGTACAATTCTATTAGTGGCAGCACTAAGTAGCAAGTAAGGGAATGTAAAAACTACAGAAGAATAATATTGTGGATCGTAAGACGTACGCTTCACAATGAAGATGTATAGGGGCGCTAATCGGTAATTGAGATGGAAGAGCTACTGAAATATGCTTGGGTAAGAATATATAAATTACGAAAGCCTTCAGAACAGTGGTTTGCCAGAAACATTGATTGCCCTTGAAAAAAAGCATGTCTGAATCTAAGAGTATTACAACATCTATTCCTTATTACAAGTGTTGTAAAATGAAAATCACCCTGAGATATTTGCCCGGAATGTGAGTGAAACCGTCTCTGTAAAATGCTTTCCCGAAGGCAGTGGCGATTTTAGGGAGAGGTCGACAGGACCATGATCCGAGGCCCAGCACCTCCAGGGGCGGGGGTGGGGGTGGGAGGCAGAGTTTCATTGCTGTGAAAGTAGTTTGTGTTAAACTGCCTATATCAATCTCGTGGAAGTAATTTAAAACTTGAAACTATACACACTAGAGGGCCTGCAGGTTCTCCAGACCGTGCGTACGACCTGCATGCCCAAACTGCATTGCCATACATGACGTAAAAGGGCCTCGCGTCTTCCAAGCCTGTCGCTGCTCAGAGATATACTCTTGTATATGTAAACGTCGACTGGCATGCTTCTGGGCAAGAATTTAGCGCTTTTATGAACCCCGTGAAACGACATCTTGGGGACTGAAGGCAACAAAGCTCATCATTGTGCTAAATAATATCAAATAACTTTCCAACACAACATTATTTGCGGACATCTTTATAAAAAAAGACAAGCATGTTCAAATATGTGGAGACAGAACGGTTTTGAACGAGGTAATTGGCTGCGTAATGGATCCTACTCATCTGAACATAGATGATGAACAAACGATTTTGCCTTAATTCATTCCAAGTTGATGTAGTTTTAAATGGTACCTCCGTTTTTCCCAATCAAATTGGGGCATACAAGATGATAAAAAAATGACTAAGAAAAGTTTGTTGATAAATATAGAATAATAAAACTGCACGAAGTAGCGAATTCATTTTGGACTTAAAAGCATTGTTGTACCATTTAACTTCATGGACACTGATTGTTCAAGACAATATCAAACTGGGAGTCAGAATTCTGATGGGCTATATTTAAAATACAGGTGAGTAGAAATTTTATTTATTCCCTGTTCAATATATATTCCGATGATTTTGTGCTCTGAGGAGTGTCAGACGAAAAAAGCTTTG
>JAAAKL020016847.1:0-10856 GCA_010016065.2 Carybdea cf. marsupialis auct. non (Linnaeus, 1758) | reverse complement strand
GTGCAACTCTGATGAGTCGGCACGAAAAAAGCTTTTCAGTTGCAGAATATGAATGCGTTATTTCTGGCTATTTTGAAGATGTATATAAATTTATATATAAAGTCCAGATTACTGACAAATGACTCACTTCGAACTCAATTACAGAAAGCGCTTCGTTTTCAGAAGACGTAATCCACCCTGATCATCGTTCTTTAATAAAAGAAACCCTGTGTTCAGCCACTTCTTGTCTGATTATATCGGTAGTATCTTTTAGTGCCTTAGTAACCAGAGTGTTATCTCTATCTTAAAACCAGCAAGGATGCCTTGCTTCTCTATGCAGAGTATTGGACGAAAAGCAGTTAAAAATACTTAGATTGGTTTTAGCTTGAAGCTTTAGATAGCAATCACAGAAGTTCTTTGAAATCTTCGGAGGTACAAGTACAAGAACACTTTAACTGTTTTGGACAAAAGGAAACGATTTTGTGATATCATAGCAGGTGCAGGAGTGACCATGAGGAGGTGGTGAAACATTTATTGAAAGTGAATTGCTAATGCTGTTTTTTAAAAACAATGGATCTCCTTTCTACAAAGAAGATGATACGGAAGACTTAGAATCGCATTACAGGATGAGCTGTAAAATGTAATTAGAAACATAAAGTTTGCATTCTCATCTATTCCTTTTGCCTATAGCCTTGGTAACATAGGTGAAAAATACATAACACATTTACTTTAAAGTTCTTACGGAGAAGATTTACTTGAAGTGAGTTGTCTCACTCACTCACTAATACTCGAGCACCGTGCGTTGCGTAGAGCCAACTTGAAAAATCAGCGCTGACGATCGACAGCGAGCTGCTCCACTTGAGATAGAGGCACTCCACAGGATCGCAGATCTTTGGCGACGGCATCGAGCCATCGAGTGCGAGGTGCGACTCGTGGACGTCTCCATCCTGCTACTGACGGACTAAAATCCAGGACCGCGCGGGTTGGATGACTCGGAGGCAGGCGCAGGATATGTCCATACGTCTACTGAATACAAATAGGGTATAAAATTGTCGGAAGGTGTAAACTTATATACTCTGTAGTACAACTGTTAATGTACTTTTTCTTCTCAAAACAAGGTTTCCCTTGTTCCCTAGTATCAGCTTTTATTAATCTCTATGCTAAACAACTACATCCTGTCCTCCACATGAAATTGGCCAATAACATGTCAAATTAATACAAGAGATTGTGCGGCCTACCTAAACCTCTATCTCTGTTAATTGTAAAATTTCCCACCTCTATCTTCACCTTCCATTACTTTAAATTTGACCTACCTTCATGATACATTTCAGATCGGTAATCCAACGGCTACAGTTCTCGCATTAGTTGCGCTAGATGATCTCGGCACAGAAAAGGAAGTCATTCAAGCATGCATTGTCAAAACAGCTGGGATACCCCTACTTGTTAATCTCGTCAAATCAACAGACCTTCGTTCAAAGGTATTACTTCCTGTTCTCTATTTGCTGTACTGGTAACTTAAATGTGCATTTGAAGCCATCGTAGTCACTGTTTAACGTGCTGTGAATAAAAGAATGAAATAGAATGAATTTTAGTTAAACAGTAATTTCCGTAAAAAGATATAAATGAGATTAAGAGGAGCATCATATCGCATACATAGAGACTCTAAGTGTGAGTTCCCTTCGTCCCTTTATTTTTTATGATGCAACTGTCTTGTTCAATTTACAATGTTGATATCCTTTGTTACTTAATAGTGATAGGGGCGCCAACAGCACAAGCACCGTTCCTTTCCATGCTATTTCTAATTGAACTATTTACACCAATTTCTTGATCTATTTCAAAGTTTCAAGACTCCCGCAGTAGCCAGCTGTAGCCATACATGATTCGTAGGCCACAACGTGTACCCTGCTTGCAAGGTACCGTGGCCTGAAGATCAGATCAGTTTTGAATCTGGGCTACTTAAACTTGCGATGAACCAGTAAAAATGAATCGTCAAATGACATAAAACGACTATCTAGTCCCTTCATTGACTGCTGCTACCAATGTTTGTTTTAATTTAAGCAAGCATAAGAGAACCCAAAACGACTGTGCCAAGCTGAGCGCAGTTCCTAATCTGAAGAAGACTGGCATGAGCCGTCGAAAACAAGTCACCAACAATGCTTCACACAATTTAGTGCTTCTTTTCCGTTTAGCCTGATTTCTTGTCTTATGTTCAATTTTTCTTTTGAATGGATACATGATATAAAATGATGTTTGAGGGATTAGGAAACAACTGCCACAATACGAGGGTTATGAATCTTGGTCACTTGCAGCACGATTGACATAAAAATCTTTGAAGGTAGCTGCAAGGATAGCTTGGTGGCTTGCTAAAGGGTGGCTTGAAATATCATCAGCTTAAGAGAGCAATTCCAGGAGCTCGTGCTCACCAAATAAACAGCGTGAGGATTCATGCGAATGCAAGGAATAATAAACAAGGTATACATAGATCATAGAAGTTCACAAATGATATAAAGCTGTTTGCATAGAATCTATAATGACATGACGAAGCTGTCATCTACTTTACTGGGCGAGGCTGTAATTACTAGTCCAGAAAGGTTGAACCGTGTTAGGGATTCCACTCTGGAGCAGCAACGAAGCGTTTTTCAAGAAAGTCGAGATAAGCAAGTCTTTCTAATATTGAAATATAATTTCAATGTAAGCAGGGGTACTAAATAAAAACTGATGTAGAACAGACCAATGAATAATAGGGAGCACGACCCAACTTTTTATTCCATCATTTATGATATATGATATTTATATATATATGTATATATAATATACTTTCATATTATCAATGTACTAATATCCATTCCCTTTCTTAATTAGATAGCTTCACTTAAAATCCTTTCTAAAATTTGTGTCAACAAAGTTTTAGCTGCTGACGTCATCAATGCTGAAGGTATGTATCTGATGCATGTGCAACACACCTGTTTCTTCATAAGCGATGTTGAGTTTTAAGTCTTTTAAAATATTTCGCGGAGGATTACATGTTAGTAGAGAAGAGGTAATGTTAGACTTTGGTAATACCTGGTTAACTGAGTTGTAGAGAAACAAGCTAATTTAAAACGAATGAATAGTATACAACTCTGTGAAACTGTTTGATGCTGGCCTGAATTGCCTACGGCTGGCAAGACTACCTTAAGTATTTACTAAGGGAACTGAAAAAGACTTCGAGACATGCTAGGGGGCTTTAAGAAAACTTAAACATCTTTGAAGGCTTATTTGTCAAAAGAGTGATTTCTAGAGAAAAAAGCAAGTTTTAATGGTTTCTGAAATTCATGTTACGTTTCTACTTCAGAACAACTTTTACATATTTACATTTTTCCAGTTAAACCCTCTTAATCCGTCAAGGATATCCTTTACAGTTATTGGAGGAGTACCAAGACTTTCACGCATGCATGCCAGGCAGTCATGTCCATAATTGAGCCTGACGCAACACGTATAATTCTCTCCGCCTTAGCTACTACAGCGTTTGCTGCAGAGTTAGGCGCTATTTATATCACTATTTGAATTTTGACTACTTCCCTCACCATCGAACATCGGCACTTCTACCTTGCGTCTCATCTCGATCGATGAATTTGTAAATCAAGTGCAATCCTACTGAAATACTGTTCCTTCCGAATTCTCGTAGCCTGAAAGGTCATGAAAATTGACTGAAATCTTCGAAAAGATACATTTTTGAATCATGGTAGCAAACGATCAATGCATTGTTCGTTTATGGATAACTAGAACAGACCTCTTAGCCCAAACACTATTAAAATGTAGGAGTTTGTAATATCCCAACCATATAAAAGGGTTAAAGCATAAGGAAGTTTTACAACAAAAGTTTATCTCAGTGATATTTCCCTTTTGTTGGCGCACTGCATGCATACAGGAGCGTGTATTAAATAAGTACATATATTTATGTCTCGACATTGTCTCCGTATCTGTTATTAATCCAGTGGGATTTTCCTGAAAGCCAATGCCAAATTTATGATTTTTAGGTGTTTGGAAGGAAATCTACTTTTCCATCCTCTGCTATAACCTACGTTATACAGTTTAGGAAAAGCAAATTAAATCATACATTAATAAATTGATTACATTATGCGCTTAAATGCATACCAGTTTACAAACTATATTCTTACAAAAGGTCTTTCATGAGAGCACAGCTTCGATCATCTTCCTGTCACTATATTTTACTACTCATTGAGATCATAATTTGTCCTCGTTACATTGTTTCAGGCGTAGAAGTGTTGGTATACCACCTTGCACACAAGAACATCAGAGTTGCTGTGTTGGCAGCAGAAACTTTGAGTTGTTTAGCTGTGTTAAGAGTCGGAAGAAACTTGATTAGGTCCACAGGAGGACTCGAAACTTTGGTAAGATAATTCTTGTTTGGTAAGATAAGATAGTTCTTGTCCTCTTTCATGTCTGGATCAAAGTCTAGTTTTAGTTCTCGTTCTCATTCTAGTTCTAGTTCTCGTACTCACACTCGTACTCAAACTTTCGTTTTCGTTCTCGTTCTCGTTTTAGTTTTCGTTCGCCTTCTCGTTTTAGTTCTCGTTCTCGTTTTAGTTCTCGTTAGCGTTCTCGTTAGCGTTCTCGTTTTAGTTCTCGTTCTCGTTCTAGTTCTCGTTCTCGTTTTAGTTCTCGTTTTAGTTCTTGTTCGCGTTTTCGTTTTAGTTCTCGTTCGCGTTCTCGTTTTAGTTCTCGTCCGCGTTCTCGTTTTAGTTTTAGTTCTCGTTCCCTTTCTCGTTCTCGTTCTCGTTTTAGTTCTCGTTCTCGTTCTAGTTCTCGTTCTAGTTCTCGTTCTAGTTCTAGTTTTAGCTTCTAGTTCTAGTCTTTGTTCTACTTCTTCATCTAGTTTTAGTGCTAATGCTAGTTCTGGTTCTAGTGCTAATTTTTAGTTCTAGCTACGTATGCTATTGATGGTTGTAGTTTTGCCCTTAATTCTAGTTCCAGCTCTTATTTGGTTTTGAATCTTGCTCTGGTTATTGTTCTTACTTTAAGTTATAGTTCTAGCTATGATTCCAACCTTAAATACAGGTTTGATTCTAGATCAATGCCTTTTTACATTTCTGCCTTAGGTCAGGTAACTTCCCATCTCTTTCCACCCTTAAACACCTTCTGCCACTTGACGCTCTTTCTGCCGCCCATCTCTTCGATATTATCATTCCACGGCTTCCTCGGCCTTTTTGTGTTCACTCTGTTATTCGCTTGGTCAACTTGTCTTTGCGTACTCTGGGAATCTGATTTTGCCTTACCTGCTAATTTTTCCATACTTTGCTGTGTCACTGCTGACTTCATTTCCTGGTGTTTGTGGCCGTCCATTGCTTTACCCTATACCTCCGCTAATATGACTGTTTCTATAATTTTTCTATTCAGAAGACATTAAGTTCCTGATTAAGTTATCTGTTCAATCTCACTGTGATTCTCTACTCGATTTACCAGTCTATCTCATTTACAGATACCATTTATCTTCCCAAATGCATCTACTCGTTAACAACTATAGCTATTCGCCACATAACATTATTCAATTTGTAAACTAATATTAGTTTTAAGTCTGATCCTTACATAGAAAGTTTTAAGTATTTCGTTTGATCATATCCTATGGGTTGTACTCCTTTCAAAAAACTTTCATAAACAAACTGTGCATTTTTTTCTTCTGTAGTTTACATTTAGCAGGGACAGGTTTCGAACCTTACGTAGCCCCTAATGTGGGAAGGAAACGCAAGGGCGTTGGGCGTCTGTTTCAGTTTCAATATTTTTCCGAGACATTTGGTTGGCATAATATGTTCCTAAGTGACAGCACTAGGGGTTAATGAGTGAAACAACTTCAGACAGACCTCTCCCGACGTAAAATGTGTCGGCACACTTTTCCCCTTTGCAACTTAATAGAAGAGCTTGATTATACTGTCTTTTATGACTTTAATATGACCGTAATTTTACATAAGCGCACACTTTATCTTCCATCATTTAATAGATAAACTTTTAAAACCCTTACAGGGGTCGCAAAGGGACTAAGAGGCCTAAGTTATTCATTTATATGGGGGGATCCCCTTTGACAATATGAGATATGAAGATGGTATTTTATGAATAGAAAGGGACGTAATACACACGAAGCAGCATAATGTTCTTGTGTAAGAGAAAGAACTTTATCAACCTAGTAGTTTTCAGCAGATATTTTAGAGCCACTAATAAACAATATCCTCTCGGCCCCTATTTCTTTGCTGTTGATGAAACAAAATGAGACAAACTATCTTCCACTGATCAACTTTTGTCTGATTTATGGACATTTTTTATCATATGAACCCATGACATCTCTTACTTCCTAGCTAACGCATCTTCAATATGCATCCGAATTTGTACCACCTGACATCAGGAAAAGTACTGCTAGAAGAAACGCAGGAAAGAATCAAGAGATGATGATTGGAATACCACCCCTTCTGGTGCAGGCAACTGCCCGTGCAGTGTGGTACTGTTGCCAGAGTACAATAAGTAGGAGCATGGTAGTACAGATGAATGCGGCATCTCACTTTGAGCGGTTATTATCCTTTAAAGATCAAGATGTTTCTAAGCCAGTTGTTGGTATCATCAACCATTGTGCAGAGGAGGTATGGCATTCTTGATCATCCTTTCTTTGTTGTGTCATTAGGTAATTACCGATATGCAGAATTGCAGACACGTAACTATCAGAAGTGATGAACTGATGCTTACTCAAAAAGCATGAGCACTTTGTACATCAAGTGTGCATTAAAAAAATTCTCTATGAATTTGTTCCGGTTGATATGGTGCCCATGCGGAAATCTTTTAGAAACCCAAAGAAGTCTGGCAAGGGAGGAGGAATTGTGCAGATAACAATTTACTCAGCATTGCGCGCAGTAACATATTCAATTAAAATGACGGTAGTTAGATTTTCTATTCCCACATACTATGACGTTAAAAAAGAGAGCTCCATAATAATTTTTTATGGTGGTGGTGGAGGGGGGAGAATTCCTTTGTATGAGACCCTATGAAATACGTTGTATTCATTTCATCGCATGAATGAGTAACAGGTCCTTTAGAAAGTTCAACTGAACTGAATATTCTGAGAAGTTCATTACAATACTTATCTGCACATATTTTACAGTTTTATTGAGCGTAACATGGAGATCTTTAAGTTTTCAAACAGAAGATTATTTATCAAAATTATCCTGTTAATACTAGAACCTTCATGATAAATGCTATGTGTCATCCATGAATTTGTTTTAATCACATATTATTCCTGAGTAAGACAACGTATTCCTTCTCCATTCATGTTATTTAATGATGTGCTTCACCCACGTCACCTGATGTGCGGAACAGATGTTGCTCTGATTTGAGTGATGACTATAACTTACAACTTTATTTTCCATATCGTGTTATTACCCCTCTCATATGTTTTATTATTTACTTTACGCATCGATTTTGACATAACCATCTAGCTGTATAGGATTGCTAATAGCAAAATAACACATTTTATTTTTAAAACTGCGGCACTGAAAGTTTTGATCCAGCTTTCCCACACAATAAATGCCTTTAGAGAAACATGCCTCCCATGATGCTGTAACAGATCAGTCCAAAAAGCCAGTCTAAACTCCAACGCAGGGCCACTTATGCTCCAATACCTTTAAAAATCCCCAAGCATTTCTCTGGGAATTATTGGACTTGCAACTACGGCATTAGCAGTGGCCAAAGTATCCCATGCTAGTAATGGATTTTGTTTTGTCATCTTGAATCCAAGCATTTGGCGTGTCTCGTTTTTGTATATAAACATGTACAGTTAACATTATGAGAATATTTTTTATTTTGTAGCAAGTATTTCGAAGGAATATGTTAACAGATGGCATCATTCAGCATTTGATCCATAGTTTGAAAAGTAATGATCCAGGGACACAACTACTGGCTATGCAATCACTTGAAAAGGTACAGGCATCAGTTGTTTTCTAGTTGTCTAGCATGCAATTTATGATCATATCTGAATAAATGTACGATCTGCCTATCAAAATGGATCATTCTGCTTCAGCAATTAAAAAGACACGTAACAAATCGGGTTGATGGTAATAAAGAATGTTGACATTGGCTGTTTATCGCATTACTATGTATCAGAAAAGTTTGTTGATGGTACAAAACAATAAAACTGCACGAAAGGGCGAAAACATTTTAGCACTGAAAAGCTTTTTTCGTCTGACACTACTCACAGTACAAAATCGTCAGAATTAAAAACTAGGTACTTTTAGATTCCAAAAGAAGTTACTCTCGAAAAGAGCGACAACACACCAAAAATTGAGCAGCGTATCCAAAAGCATTTAATAGATTTAGTTAAAAAGGGTCTTTTACCACGCGACCTTTACGACAGGATCAGGCCTTCAGGTTCACAACGTCCACCGATGTATGGCCTCCCCAACACTCACAAGCAAGGATTGCCTTTACGACCAACACTTTTTATGATTGGCTCTTCACAACATGAAATAGCCAATTATTGTCTTTCAGAACTTTTACAAGTACTTGACCTTTATTCAGAAGATTGTATTTCGTCTCTTTTGTTTTCGCCAAATTCATACAAAACCAAAATTTTGGTTCTCGCGATACTTTTCTGTGTTTTTTCGACATCAGTAACTTGTTTACAAATGTTCCTTTAAACAAAACAATTAAGATTTCTGCCAACGCATTATATCGGAGTGAACTCATGAGTCCACCGTTACCTGAGGTGTCGAAGTCACCTTCAATAATGAGATGTACCGACAAAGAAATGTGGTAAGCATGGGCAGTCCCTTGGGTCCCGCGTTAGCTAGTATCTTTGCTGGTTTCAATGAACTTCGACTTTTTCAATCCTTCCACAAACCTGCCGTTTATTTTCGTTATGTAGACGACACATTTGCCGTCTTTAAAAATGAGGCTGAGTATGATGTATTCCTAACAAAGGTCAACACCAGAAATGTAATTTGACCTTCGAAACGAAGTAAACAACTCTTTGCCTTTCCTCTACCTTTTAGTGAAGAAAGATGGCACTAGATTCGAGACCAGTGTGTATAGGAAATCTACATTTTCTGGTCAATACATTTCTTGGACCTCTTTCTGCCTAAAAACTTGCATGATGAACCTCATCAAAACCTTGGCTCACAGCGCACTCATGCCCGGTTCGAGAGGGAAAATAAAACAAGAAATAGATACAATAAAACAAAATTTCCTTTCAAACGGCTATGCTGAAAATGTCATCGACTCGACCATGAAGGCAAAATTATCGTTGTTTTCCAGTGAAAACCCTTTTGGACCAAAGAAGTGCTTGTTAAACCAGCTCTCTACTGGCTAGGCTAACTGGCCTCCTTTCCCCGGTACCACACATTATGAGTAGAAGTTCACATGTTTTCTTGTGATATGGTATCAACCAATAAAGGAACTCTATCTGAATCTCCTGTGAATCTGTTAATCACGATAATTTTGAGAAAAAAGTCAACATTGGTCAAAAAATGTTAGTCTTATGGTATTACAGTCCATTTATACCCCACTAGCCGCTCAAAATTCGGTCACAAATAAATACTAAGTACAATACTCATGGGTTACCGATCACTGACCAAAAGCCTTTCTCCCGTACTTCTAGTGCTGCATAGAGCCGGAGGTACGTGATGAAATATGCAGAGCAAATGGATTGCCATTCATTCTCGTGCTCTTGCAGAAGGCAAAGAAGGATCCAGAGCTATCAGAGCTCTTAGAGTCTAGCACAGGAGCCATCCTTGGGTGCATGAAGGATAACATTGTTAACATCAACTGGTAGGTAGCGCTTCAGAGTTCTTGGCACTTGAAGATGACTGTGCAGGGTCTCAGAGAAGCACATATAGGAACTATAATTAACATAGAGGATATGAAATTACTTGCATTTTTGTTAAGGGTGGCCCTACTGTATAGGGTACGATGAAATAGAACACAAGTAGAATCGAATACGACGTAGCAAAGATTGATTTAGGAGATTCTGTAAGACGTACTTCACCAAACGCGGTGTCTGAAGTACATTTGAAAAGCAGCAATATATTTATCAGGCATGGCATTCCACATTTCAAGGTTACCATGAATACACCAGAAAAATTTAGAAAATCGGTTTTTTTTAAACTTTTATGTTATTGCTTTTTTACTTTAGCTGTTATCATTTAATCATATTCTATTCTCTCAGTTTACTAATAAATGAAAGCAGAAAAGGGTCTTAGTCTTTTAGTACTTATCACACAATTTATATTTAAACAACACGGTTGACCCCATTCTGCGCGCGAGGGTATCTTTTTAGTCTCTCTAGCAAACTTGTGCCTGTCACTTCCTGTGCATAAACATTAGGGACTTGAGACAACTAGCTACTTTTAATTTTAAATCTACCTGTCAACAAAGAGATTTGTTACGTTTAGGATAAAAATTTCGGCCAATCTGCCCGAAAAGTGCTTTGAAAATTTGTAGTGTGGTTGAAAAGCGACAGGAAGTACAACTACAAAAGCTGTTTTCAGAATTAAATTTCTGTAGTAAGAGAAAGCCTCTTAAATTTAAAATCAACTAGTATCATAATGCCATATTAATTAAAACAGTCTTTCTACAAGAAAATAGATTTCAAAGGTCGAATAAAAAAGAGCTGAATTGGAACGCAAAATTAAAAAGGATTTAAAATTTTGCTAAGATGTCATGTTGACTAGTGGTGACTGATGACCTTGTATGGCAAGAAGGCCGACAAAAAGACTTGATCGAGCTTCCCATCGTTTCCAACAGCGAAAAAGTATAGTCACGAGCACTGCCCCCCCCCCACCCCCCCACCCCCCCACCCACACCAGCTGTCGCCCGCCCAACACTCAGCAAGTATTTCCCAA
>JAAAKL020016846.1:0-10857 GCA_010016065.2 Carybdea cf. marsupialis auct. non (Linnaeus, 1758) | reverse complement strand
CTCAGAGTTTTATAACAACAAAGCCGTTAATAGTGCATATCTCACCGGCAGAAAGTATTTAGATCGAAAACAAAGACTCGCGATCTTCCAATTCGTTGGAAGTAGGAAGGTTATGGAAATCCTAGAGCCGCTTATTCCAACACATCCCGCATTTATGAATACACAACTATTTTTTAATCCTGTAAATACCGGTCAAAAGAATTACTGGCATCGTGATCTCCAATACATTGGTAAGCCTATAGATGAACAAAAAGCGATACTCAAGGCTACTAATGTCATTCATTTTAGAATCCCACTGAAGCCGGAGCCCGGTTTGGAGCTCGTCCCGGGATCTCATAAGCGTTGGGATTCAGATGAAGAGTTTGATGTTAGAACAGAGGGCAACGGGCGAAAGTGTTTTGAAGATTTATCATCGGGAAAGAAAGTTGCTCTGAATAGAGGTGACTTGCTGGTATTCTCCGCAAATATGATCCATAGGGGCTTGTACGGATTAGATCGTTTGGCTTTTGACATAATATTTTGCGACTCTGACCAAGAGTTGAGTAAATATGTAGAACACGATTGTTTACCTAGTAATGAAGATCTTCAGGAAATAGAAAATCCCAGTATTTTTATCAACACAATTAGAATAAAGAGCTAATAACAAAGTAGTCCACATATGTGAACTTGTGGCTCTGTATAAGCGTTTTTAGTGGTAAGCGACCAACGCCCACATTCGTTAATCCATAAAGGAAGAGAAATGACAGAGTTTATGATATTAATGAAGGGCACCAGGCAAAGGGGAGATTGGAATACCTACATTGATAGTCTTACAAAAACTGGCATGTTTCGTGGAGGAAGTGCATTGCGTAATGGACTGTGTGTTAATAAACAAGGTAGCAATCGATTATGTGCTGTCTCTGGATTTATGCGATTCGAGGCAGAAAGTATAAACCAGGTTCGTGCATTGCTTGGAGGAAATCCTGTAGTTGAGTCAGGGGGTGAGGTTGAATTGCTTGAATTGATTAAGACATAGACCCGAATATCAGCTTCTAATTAATCGCTTTCCTTTAGGAATTTCCGCATTGGCCGGCTACCGACCCAAAGCAGACGTTCCCGAATTATTTGGAAATTTCGATAACAAAAAGCCTCACTATGAAAATCACTTCTGTAAACGTGTCGCTTCCTATTGAGGTTGAGCACAGAGGAAAGATCGTAGAAACCGGAATTTGTAAAAAGCCTGTGAACGGTTCTGTCTATGTTAATAGGCTTAATATTATCGGCGATGGTCAGGCAGATCTCGTCAACCATGGTGGAGAAGACAAGGCGGTCTACGCATACTCGCTTGATCACTATGCATACTGGGAGGATTTGCTAGGCAGAAATTCGATGCCCTATGGCCAATTCGGCGAAAATCTAACGGTGGCTGGTCTTGATGAGTCAGAGTCGTGCATAGGTGATCATCTACAGATTGGAGGCACGTTGATGGCCATCACCCAACCGCGCGTTCCTTGCTTTAAGCTAGGCATCCGAATGGAGAACAAAGAGATGCCGAAGTTGTTCTCCGAATCTGCGCGAACGGGGTTCTATCTCAAAGTACTCGCAGAAGGTGAGGTCAAAGCAGGAGATACGGTAAAGATTGCTCAGCGTGGTAGGGGTTTCATTTCGGTAAGACGGCTTTTCGAGGCTTTCTTTCATTCTGGCATCCAAAATGCTGTTGATGTTCTGGATCAGGCATTGGACGTTCCTGAGCTGTCTCGGGAATGGCGAAAGCACGTCGAAGATAGATTGAAGCGTCGCAGCGATCTCGAAAACTAGATAGAACAGTCGGTATATGTATGGCCAGTGAAAGATCCGAATCACCTTACTAGACGGCTGCTCTCGGCCGAAGGTAGATCTGGTTGTTAGCGACCCACAACAGTCACTCAAAGAAGTATTATCAACGTAAGCCAGATTTAGGTCCGGCAACGCATGGAAGTCGGATCCTGATCCCTGATAAATCATTTGATGATGTCTAGGCGAAGCGTCTCATCAGAGTCGGATTTTCGTTAAATTAACAATACAGAATTGATTTCAAGTGACTTTCTTGAAACTTGAACCAATCAATACACGCCACGGTTTGGGGTAAGTTGGATTGGATTGTTAGGTATAATCTTTTGGTGCCTTCTATTTCCCCAATCGTCCAACAATGTTGACAACTATAAATCTGTATACCATTTTGCCAATTCTTCACCAATTAAATGTGGATTGTCTTCCTGTAAGAAATGAATTCCCTCGCCAATATCGACGACTTTTAGATTCTTGAGGTTTTGCTTGCACCAATCAACCGTTCTGGAATCAATGAGGCCTCCAGGCGTTGCAAAGAAGAGTAATTTGGGTATCTCGGATTCCTGAAGTTTTTGATTGTAATTCGATACCACTTCGTACACGTCCGCTGGCTTGCCTTCTATAGGGATTTCGCACGGCCACTGTCGTACTGGCTTGCGGCTTTGAACTGTTTTGTAGGGGGAAGCATAATAATTCTTTTCTTCTGAGGACAATTTACGGACGATCGCTTGCGGCAAAATCTGGGTAACAAACATATTCATCACGCTGATCATCAGCCAACCAATTCCCGAAGTACGGAATAGCTTAAAGCCCAACCTGAAGTCGTTTGGAAAGTCCTCCCAATTTATTGGCTTCATGGCGGCTTCCATAAATGCAATTCCTTTAATATTGATTTCATGCCTCATCGCGTAATGGAAACCGAGTGCGGAGCCCCAGTCGTGGATGACCAAAGTAAGCTTCGATAGACCCAATTTCTTAATGAATTCTTCCACATAGTTGTAATGATCAAAGAATCGGTAAGCGATGTTAGGCTTATCCGATTTACCCATGCCAATCAGGTCAAGTGCGATGCATCTCCCGTAAGGTACGAGGTAAGGAATAATATTACGCCACAAATATGAAGACGTCGGATTTCCGTGTAGGAACAAGATTGGGTCACCTGAGCCTTCATCGATGTAATGGATTTTGGAACCATCTATCTCAACGTACTTGGATTCAAAAGGAAAGTTGGCTGAAATTACTTTTGTTGTCATTGCTTACCTCAACATATGAATGTTGAACACATTGTACTAGAAAAACTACAACTTGAAGTATATAGTTTTTACTTGTGGTTTTAGTGCCCAACACCCCGCTTCAGCCGCTGACTTAGCCGGTCGGCAGAGCTTGGTCGTTAAGGTAAAATGTAACCGAATACTGTATTCCGTTACATTCGGGAAGACTGAGCACGGCACTTTGATATCCCATTTTTTTATACATGAGGAAAACATGGCCACATTAAGCTGGGACGCCCAGGACTATGTGATGCACTCACTCGCCCAAAAGAAATGGGCAACAGAGTTGACTGAAGCGATTCTTGATATAGATTCCCCCGGGCATGCCCGGGGGAATCTATACAGACGAACACTGTCAGTTGAAAATTTTTGACTTATGGAGGCTACATGTGGAACGAACGTTATTCTGGAGACAAATACATCTATGGAACGGAGCCGAATTCATTCCTTGCTGAATATGCAAGTATGCTTCGTGATCCTGTTCTTTCTTTAGCTGAAGGTGAAGGGAGAAATGCTGTTTTTCTGGCCTCACTGGGATTAAAAGTGCACGGGGTCGACGGATCAGAAGTGGGACTTGCTAAAGCCCAGGCGTTAGCAAAGTCTAAAGAAGTCAAAATCCAAACAGAAGTCGCTGACCTTGGGACTTTTGAACCTGTAGCTGGTGGTTACGGATCGGTTGTGTCGATCTCCGCGCATCTTCCGAGTGTAATTCGGCGACGACTGTACCCGTTAGTGGAACGATGCTTGAGGACTGACGGTATTATCCTTCTTGAAGCATACACGGAAGCCCAACTAACTCGTGATACTGGTGGACCAAATGATCCAGATATGTTGATGACACCTGCTAAGATCGAACGTGAGTTTCCGAACTTTGAGCCGATTCTGCTGCGAGAACTAGAGCGAGAAGTTTGTGAGGGAACATACCATACGGCCCTAGCATCGGTCGTACAGTTTATAGGTAAGAAGAAGGCGTAACAAATTGCTCACTGCGAAGCGCATGACACGCAGGTCTATGGCGAAATATTAACCGTCTGCATATGGCCGAGAGAGGGCTGTTTAAGAGCGATTGATGAAGATATTGAAATGTTTGCTTACGAATAGGGCAAAAGCTATGTTGACACTGTTTGTTCCCTTGAATCTTGGATAATGGATCTATGATTGGTCCGACGCTTCTTTTCGGTGCTAGCTCAATGTTGGGGTATCATTTAGCTACCTTGTTTCCCGGCTCGATACGTCCGTTCGTCTCTCCAGGAAACCGCGCGAAGTCGGTTTGTCATTGGCCTTCCCTGAAATTGGATGATTCCCATTGGATTGAAGGCATTTTCCATCAAACCCAACCAGATCTCTTGCTGTACTGTCATGCGGTATGCGATGTAACAAAGTGTGAGTTGAACCCTGAGTGGGCCTATGAAATTAATGTTCAGCAAGTTAAACGTGTCATGGCAGCCTTACCTGAGCACACGCGGTTGGTCTACGTTTCATCTGATCATGTTTTTGGTGGTGATGGGGTATATCATGAAGAGTCGACCCCATGTCCGATTAGTGTCTATGGCCGGACAAGAGTGGAAGCGGAGCGATGCGTGTTGCAACAATCGGGGTCATTGGTGATTCGGGCTGGTCTCGGAATTGGGGTTTCGCCTGATGGCCGAACAGGTCATTGGGATTGGCTGCGGTATCGAACTCAGCAAAATTTACCTATTACGATTATTGAGGATGAGTTTCGATCCACCGTGTGGATCTCTGAATTGGCTCAGCGCGTCATGGCACTGGCCGATAGTAGCGAAACCGGCATTCGTCATCTTTCGGCGACGTGTGCCATATCACGAGTGGAATTAGCCCATTACTTGATGAAGAGAATGGGAAAGATGGCAACATTTACAATCGAGAGTCGCCATCAGCAAAACGTGCCACACATTGGCCGAGTTGAATTGGATAGTCTGTATCGGGGAGAGTTATTTACGCCCTTATCCAGTGTGTTAGAAGGAGGCGCTATTGTCTAAAGATTGTGTTTGGCCTACTTGATAGTCTCTTTCTTTACTCAAGTGATGTATCGCATTGATCCGGTTTTGTAGTTCAGGGTGAGTGTCAAAGTAATGCAACATTCCAAAATTCCACGATCCCTCCTGCTCCTGTAACGCTTCAAACAGTTCAGTCGCTCCTCCCACATGACCATAGTGACAGTTCAGAATCTGTAAAGCCGCTTCGTCAGCCTTGCTCTCCCGGCTTTGCGAGTATTTGGCCTGACCCAGTGTCATAGTCGAGGTCAGCATTTGGGAAATGTTTGAATTGGCTCCCGTTAACAGAGTAGAAAGCGCGGCCAAAACGATTCCTCGCCCTATTGAGCGTAAATGGTCTCGATTTTTGAAGTGCCCTAGTTCGTGGGCTAGTACGAAGGCCAATCCGTTTGATGATTTGATGCTATCGAGCAAGCCGGAGAAAACCACGATTCGTCCCCCCGGAAGAGCCATGGCATTGATATCTTTAGATTCGACGACTGTCACTGGGGTGGCGAATGGAATATCGTGGCAAAGACGTAACGCATCGAGGATTTGCTGCACTCTTGTTTGTTTTTGAATTGAGGATTTTTCCCCAAAGTCCCAGGCAACATCGATTTCTGCAAACAATTCGGCTTCGTCTTTTGGGGAAATTGAGTCCACGGCAAGGTCCACGAAAAATCCGAGTATCCAAAAACTCAGTAGGATAAAGCCGATAACGCCGAGCATCAGTAACGCAAATTCGCGAACCGGATGTTGATGAGAGACGTTGTCGTTGTGTTCTGGTAAGGAAGGCTGATACTTCACTGAGGAGGGGCCTGTGAAGTGTTTTGTTGGGAATAAATTGCTGTACCGTAAGCTAAGACCTCGACTGATCCGATTCGTTCAGTGTCACCTTTGGATATAGAGGATGTTTCAAGACGTAGATTAATGATTTGATCGGCATCCGGACAACTCTCTTTGAGGCGTAACACCGCCTCTCGTCGGGCGCGATCTAAGAGGGTTTCATAGGCTTGTATGGTACCGCCGAAGATATTTCGAAGGGTGGCGAGAAAGCGTTTGAAGTAATCGACGGAAATGACCACATTACCTTGAACGAGCCGCGCCTGGGTTATCGGTCCGATATGACCGAGTGGCTTTTTACTCGAAGTCGTCGGTAAATGAAGAAAGGCCTGTTCACGTTCGTGAATGGACTGATAATGCCGACTTTCCGCCATTCGCCCGAAGAAATATCCGAGAGCTATGAACACGGCGACTATTGTAAGATTTTCCATACTCTAGAATACCCGTCAACAAACCCCACTAGCACAGCTTGGTGCAACACGGCAGACGTCAGAAATGAATGGGAGCGGCTATAGGCTATTCCACTGTCACTGCTGTTCCATACACATAAATTTCTGCCGCTCCGGCTGCTACCGAAGATGTGGAGAAGCGTACATTCACGATGGCATTAGCTCCCATTTGTTGGGCTTGACCTTTCATTCGTTCAATGGCTTCTTCGCGTGATTCGCCCAAGAGTTCCGTGTAGCCTTTGAGTTCACCACCAAATATATTTTTCAGGCCTGCCATGATATCGCGACCTACGTGTTTGGCTCTGACGGTACTGCCGGAGACAATCCCGTGGCAGACTGTAATAGTTTTACCTGGAATATCTTCCGTATTTGTGACAAACATGCTTTCTCCTTATAGAAATAAATCGGGAAGAACGATCGTATTTTCTCTTCTGTTTACGATAAACAAGTCGGATACATTTCTTTTCGGTCCGATGCCTGGGGTTTCCTAAGAAAAAAGTTTCCAGGTTAGCTGTGGAACTGTATCGTAAGGAGAGATTAGAAATCTACTTGGCGAGTTTAAGTCAATTCAGATGTGGGTCATGGTGGAAAGGAATACTGGAAGGCTGGTTGGTGTAACAGGCGACAGGCTGAATCAGCCTGTCGCCTGCTTTGATCCACCGCTGTCCTGACTATTCGAGATCAGAGGGATCATGAAAGAGAGCTGGGAGTGCAATATTTCCATGCCCGTTTTGTGGAAAATCCACCGCTTGCGGATCGCCAGGGTTTAGGTTTGATGCCGTATCGTCTGGTGGAAAGAGCACGAGGGACTGCAAGAATTCGAGAAGCAAGGCTTGCTTTTCATTCGATAGCCGTGCGAAACGTCTTTGAGATCCCTGAGCTTCACCACCGTGACGCATGATAACGGCCCAAAGATTGATGCTACGCCCATCATGGCCATAGGGGGCTGAACTACCCACTCCCCAAAGCGGTTCCGTCATAAATTCCTTAGTGATCGTCCCATCAAAATTGCGTTCCCAAAAATTTGGACCTAAATCATGTCGTTTAAAATCTGCAAAAATATCTTTCACCACGAATCGTTGACCCGTTGGTTGTTTTATCGATGGAGACCCGGAGTCAGCCTGTTCTTCAAAGAGCGGAGTGGCTACGGCGAAGAGGCGATTAAACACTCCTTGTCGCGGGTTATAACGTGTCTCGACATCAGCGACTCTTCTGTCATGATCAATAGTCAGATTGGGTTTATGGCAAGTTGTGCATCGAAGCTGTTCGAAAATCTTTCTCCCTGCTCGGACGCGATACGTTTGCTTATAGGTAGCCGGTTTAAAGTAATTCAATAAATAAAATTCCATATGATCGACCAGACTAACAGGAATTTCATTCGCCACTCCATCGAGATCTGGATCATCGCTTTCGCTCGTGGCCGGTGGAGCTTCAACTTTGTCTATTGAGCCGTCTAAGACCATTCCGGCTGGGGTCGTGATTTTCCCACCCGCAGAGGCATTGGCCAAGTCCTCGTCAAAGGCCTCGAGCCCCATTTCGGCATTGAGAGCACCGACAATAAACTCTCGAATGGAAATGGTTCCACCCTCATGAAAGAATGGGCGGATGCGTAGGTCTGGATTGACCCCTTTGACTCCCGACGTATCGACTGAACCATCTGGAAGGGCATTGATTTTTCCATATAAAATGCCCTTGCTTTGTAACTGAGCCCGTACTTGGCGACCCGTCTGTTGGGCTTTCTCCATTGCTCTCGTTTGAATGGCCCGTAGATCTTTTGTGATCTCATCGGCCAGCATTTCAATGATGCCAAGTCCGAAGAGATGCGGCGCATCTCGGCTGTCCGGTCGAGTGAAGACATCTCCGCCAAATCCGGCGGAGCCTCTTGGTCTCCCATGACAGGCTGCACAACTGTCTGCGAGCCCTGCACCAATTGACCCCTCGGTTTCAATGTCACCTACACCGTCCCCTGTGCGAGGTCCGAATCCTTGGGCGACAGTGAATTTCCGTTGAAAGAGATTTCTTCCTCGACGGATAGAACGGAAGGGGTCCCGTTTGATGATATACAAGGAAGAACCTGGAGTATCCACGTTCCCACGACCTTCACCAATTTGTTCTCCGAGAGATTTTTTAATCCCGGCATTGATTGAGTTGGGAGCTTGTGTGATATCGGTTTCCTGAGAAAAGCTTGTCGATGAAAAAAAGACAAAGAAACTCAATACAAAAGCAAAAGATAATGTGGTGGTCATTTTTCGATAATGATGCTTCATGTTCATGCTCTCCACCTTGTTAAATGTTGCCTATAGGTATCAGATCTCGTACGAAGAAAACCTCATATCGTCGAACAACGACCTGATATTCAAAGCTACTGGCTTATGACCTGCAGACTCATAGGGTTTAATTGGGGAAATCTCATTTTCACGAGTAGGGTATTGGGAGCAAATTTTATGAGATCAGAAATATGGCTATCTCCCTAAATTAACAAGAACCGGATGAGTTGATGGTCTGATTCGATGGTCGGACAGTTGGTTACCTAAACTTCATGAGGGTGCATGATGGCAAATGATAAAGAAAGGTAACGTGCGCCGACCCGTGTGTTATGGAGGGTGTAAACGACTAGCACTCTTCTTGAAATGCATCATGAGCCGTCTCCTTTCGTTACAGGTTTAAGACTGAAGTCAACGAACGACAACATCATCGATGAGAATTTGTGTCACCTCGTCGTTAAAGGTCTTTTTGTTGTTGAATCCACCGATGAGAATGGTGTGAGGTCCTTCTGAAAGCATTCCCACATTGATCGACGCTGACACCCATCCCGTCGTTTGATCTGCGCCTCCATTGCCATTGCCCGTCACGCGTGCCAGTACACCATTGTTTAAGAGTTGGTCATCGATGGCTAGGAGCATTTCACTGAATTCATCGTTTTCGTAATTACTCGCTTGCGTGAGTTTGTATCGAAACGAAACCGTTACCTGTCTGGCTGTGGGCAATGTAAAGTATCGACGCCAGCCTCCTGACATGTTGAGAATATTCGCGTTGTTGATACCCCCGAGAAGTACTTCGAGCGCACCACCGGTGAATCCCTGATTGGGTTGATGACTGCCGCTCACAAAATTCGGCTGGTTCGTGTTGCGGAAGGTATCTTTTCTGAACACAAATCCTTGTGCCCCATTATTAAAGGAAGCTTGCAAAACGATCTTGTTCGGTGGGGGTGGTGGGGAGGCAGCTCCGTGACGCACAACAACATCATCGATCATGACTTCTGTGGATTCATTGTTGAATGTTTTCTTGTTATTGAATCCACCGATGGTAATGGTGTGTTCTCCTGCCGTTAACGAGCCTAGAGAAAGACCGACGGGGATCCACCCGGTGGTTTGTGCCGTTCCTCCGTTTCCGTTACCCACGATTTGCGCTAAGAATTCGTTTGTATCAATTCCGACAAGATTCCCATCGACAGATAGGAGAGCTTCGCTTAATTCATCACTTTCATACTCTGAAGTTTGAGTCAATCGATATCGAAAGGCTAGGATGACTTGCCCATCACTGGGTACCGTGAAGGTGCGAGTCCATCCGCCAGACATATTGAAGATATCGGAGTTGTTGATCCCGCCCAATTGAACACGAAGTCCTCCACCGGAAAACCCTTGGTCGGACTCATGTGTCCCATCAGCAAAATTGGGCTGATTTGTGCTTCGGAACGTATCGTCGATATAGGTAAATCCATCGGAATCCGTATCAAAGTCGGATTGGAATAAAATCGTTCCGATGTCACCATCAATCACGGTTACCATGATGACTTCAGTCGTGGTGTTCCCATCTTGATCGGTGGCCGAGGCCGTGATGCGGTGGGACCCTTCTGACAAGGTGGCTGATATCGTACTACCAGTTCCAAGCGCACCATCGATGTCGGAGGTCCACACGATGGAATTGCTCAAATCACCATCTTCCCCATCCGAGGCGTCACCAACGAATGCAACAGCCGATTCGTTGGATAGTACCGATCCGTCAGCCGGGGAAGTAATCCGGACTGTTGGGCCACTGATGATGAGATCAATCGTTCCTTGTGTGTTGTTATTCTGAGAATTTTGATCGTTATCTGCCGTGATTTCCGCATTGACCGTGAGTTGTCCAGCCGATTGTCCTTGGAGATTCAGAGTGATGATGCCACTCCCAACACACACACACACACCTCGTATTTTCCTGGCGTGCATCTGATAGAAATTTTGAGATGTCCATTTTTTGTCGTAGAAACTTTGAAAAAGACTCATTCGATTGGAAATTGAAAATGCTTGTGGTCTTTTTAGTAGTCAAAAGTGATTGGAGGGCAACGAACCCTCGTCCTACGCCCACCATTTCCTCAGACATATCCAATCAAAATTTTGAGGTAGCCATTTGTTCAGTGTAGATGAAAGGTCCGGAAATTATGTCTTTGACAACCCCCATACCTTCTCAAGACCAGAGCATAATTTGCAATTTACTGAAAAGAAAATGGCTGTG
>JAAAKL020016845.1:0-10857 GCA_010016065.2 Carybdea cf. marsupialis auct. non (Linnaeus, 1758) | reverse complement strand
ATGGATGCGTGTTTATTTGTTGTTGTTTTTTTGTTTTTTTTTCTCAGGAGTGATTTTATCCATCCAGTTGTCCTATAATATAAGAATATAACTCATTTGAACAGAAATTTAAAGTTCTAGTGCCCATTATAAGTGACCAAAAAATCAGAATGTGTACTTTCGTATTCTATTTCAAACTGAAACTTAAAACCCTAAGCTTAAAACAAAGAATTTAGAAGAAAAATATATAGACTATTACCAGAAATCTATTCAAATAAAAAAGATGACTGAGAAGTGGTATACTAGTTCAAAAAATGCAACAGAGTGACACCCAGAAAAGAACATTCAAAGTAATTAATAAGGCCATCTAAACTTGGTCGCCTCCTAGCCTATTGACTCCCGAGGCAAAGTGGGTCATTCCTTTTTGTGACTAGTCCATCTGCTTTTGTCTCTCATACACAAGCCAAACAGGTTTTGTCTCCATAGACAAGCCAAAAAAGGTTCCGAGAATCTTAATCGAAACAAAAGTACTGAAAACCAAACACCCACAGGTATTGGTAGCCTTCAGGATGAAGCTTTAAACCAAAGCAAGAAAAGGGACTTTGGAATCCGTAATCAATTTAAGGGACCGTCGCTCGACTAAGGCTTTAGGGACTTCTCGGCCGCCCTGCTATTACTACTACTCCTACTACACTACTCCAACTACTACTCCAATTGCAATTACTTGTAGGGCTAAGATTCTTAAGATGAAAAGGGCATCAAAATGGCAAATCAGCAATATTTTAGGAACGGTTTACCGTATCAAGGTGAAACTTCCGGTGTATCATGAGGGGGATACTGAACTGACCGAAAGGGAACATGTAGGGCACTAGCAACCACTGTTATTAATACTGTTGTTACTACTGTTACTAGTGCTAATATAAAAGCTATCGTTGCTACTACTTCTGCTGCTACTTCTAGTACTATAAACACTAATACCACAGCTACATCTGTCATTATCAATACTACTGATTTTGATCTCGCCGCAACAAAGTAGCAAACAGTTTTACTTTCACCATAAACTACCACCACTTAATGTGGTTGAGTCCATTCCTGGATAGTGTTTATACTATGTACTCGCCAGCCAAGGAAAAGGTCTTAAATAAAATGTCTGCGGTACTTATCAGATAGTATTTGAATTCGTTGATACTTTTTATGGAATCTTATTTAGTAGCCAGAGACATCTGGCATACGAATAATCAGTTCTGACAATCAGAAAATCCCATAATCGGCATCTGAACTGTTGAAGATTTGCATTTTGCTCAAATTCTAGCAGAGAGATCTGTTTCAAAGCCGGACAGCTTATCTTGTGTCGAGGTATTAAAAAATCCCTGGTTGTATGATAACTCTCTATTAATCACTTAATCCATAACGTGAAATTACAAATGAGTTACATTTAGAATAGTTTTATCAGTGCCGAGGACTGCTGATGTTTTATAAAGTTGGGATTTTGTATCCTCCTTGCAATTTTAATTAAAAATGTAAGTATAAAATCAAGGAATATGGTATTTAGTTAGTAGTCATCTTTTTCGATTCTTGGCAAAATTCAGGTTTTTGAGTTAGTGGCAATTAACACCTGCGTAGATGTCATCTAATTCGCCCAGCTGATGAATGCTTGAAATTAAGGATTTGAAGTAAATATTTATCATTCAAAGCAATAACATTGCGAAATTCGTCGATGTCATGTTTTCCTTAGCCTACAACTTGCAAAGAAAAGCATCATTTCTTCTCATGTGTCGACTTACCATTAAGTGAAAAAATCGTTGTGTGAAACCGCACACGAATTGTTGAATAGGAAATGATTACAAGGATTTGGAGTCAATTCATAAGAGAAATTTGGCATACTGTGTACTTATCTCAAGCTAAGTTTCAATTTCATAGCTAAACAGCGTTTACGTTAAACCATGACCGTGTATCAAAGGTTCTATTTTGCATTACACTGTTTCAGAAAATCTACAATGGGTTATAGCCTCTCAGTTTTCTGTGCACAGCATTCTTGTCGTTTGAAATTAAAACCCAGTCTTCATGGAATAGGAACAAGGGGGTGATACGTTTATTAACGTCTTCCAGAGCACCTGCCCAAGAAAATGCGCGAAATGTAATGTAAGTTTGTTAATGCGCATCAATAAAGTTAGGAAGAGATACAGCGCAGCAGGTGGAAGTTCATCGGTCATACCTTTTAAAAAGCAAAAGTGACTACGATATTGTCCTTATATGGGCTCATGAAGGCCAAAAAGAAAATTGGAAGATCTAGCAAGAAGAGACTGAGATCTGCAAGAAGAAACGGAGATCTGCAAGAAGAGACGGAGATCTGCAAGAAGAGACGGAGATCTGCAAGAAGAGACGGAGATCTGCAAGAAGAGACTGAGATCTGCAAAAAGAGATGGAGATCTGCAAAAAGAGGGTGTAACATGTAGGGCGGTGCATGTGGACGGAGACTCTGGAAACAGCTGCAAACAAAAAGGGTAAGACGCTATACAGTGATTCTGCATACCAGTGGGCAGCGGACACCGTGGGCAACATGAAATCAAACATGATTGAATGAAGCACCTTATAATCAATGGATCAAACTTAACGAAGTTTTTATTTGTTTCAGTGCTAATAATTTTTTTTTACTTTAATATGGTTTAAGAACTCAGTCTCCTTGCTGTTCAATATCCTCTTATGTAGAGGCACATTCTTAAAAATGTCAGTGGTAAAACCAAAGAGAGGAAGATTTAAAGAAAATTTTTCACACTTGCGGGCAGTGAACACAAAACGCAATTACAGAGGTGTGTATCATGTTCTATATTGTCATCTTTCAATACAAAATCAGTTCTGAATTGCTACAAAGATCAAGGAAATTTGATAAGGAAAGCGTGCGGTATTTTGGAAGTTTTCAAGTATTGACGACAATTTTTGCTCAACCTTATCTTGTACAGAAATAGACTCACTTAAAAATTGGTTTCATAGCAATAAAGGATAAAGTGATAACGTTTTCAATATCCACAAAGTTTTAAAAATCGATTCCTTTAGATAAAATGGGAAAGTATTTCGAAAATTTAAAATATGTAATGTCCCTCTTTGTCTCAAAGCTCCTACGATTGTGGAGAAATGAAAGCCTTGACGCAATATTAAAGATAATGATTGCAATTACATCAAACAGGTTGCTAAATAAAAGGGGCTTTTGTAGGTCTCCAAAATTTATTTCCGCAGACGGCAATTAATGGACTAGGACAGCTAACACAAATCAATAACCAAAGCTATTGTGCGTTAAGGAAAGTAACACTTTCTGACAAGAACTCCTAACATTTAGTTGACGCTAGACGCCAGCTGAAAGAAAGGTGATTTGCATGCAAAGTAGCCCATGGGTGCCTGTCGTGGAATGTTGGCAGTGTTGGAGAATAGATGTCCCTATACGACTGTGAGCCCTGGATTCTCATAAAGAAGTAGCATTACACCATTAGTACATCATGCTTGGAGATCATGCTTTAGGATAATTCTCAATATACTGAGAACAGACAGGAAGCCCAACACAAATGTTAACAGGATGGTGCAATCACGAGCTCTTGTCACCACAATCGTGAGCCCACAGCTGACATTCCACTGTTGCCTCCTTAGGAAAGAACCGCTTAGCCTGCACTCATCTACACTCTATAACTCTCTTTTAATGGTAGGTGAAAGCCAGGTCGTTAGAAGATGAGATACTTGGAATGCATCCAGTAATGTGTAGGATACCGAGCGATGACGACCCCAATCAACGTATGCAATCTACGATTCTGTACAAATAGAATTTAAACTTTTACTAAATGTCGGTGAAAATAGAACAAATCACCCAAGACACTTGCCATATGAAAGGAGTGTCCAGTCCTGGTATTATTTGTTTTCTAGACCTCTCCGCTTAGCAGCACGGAGGTCTGACATGCAAGTGCCCAAAATGCTCGTTTTCAAACTTAACAATATCTTGGAACGGGGGTTGGGGAAACTTTCATATTTCATAGTCCAAAGTTGTAGATGTTATAATCAATACATTTGTAACATCATGAAGAGTCGGTCATTGTGAGAAATGATGATAAAATCAAAATATGATCAAGTGAGCTTGTGATGCAACATGTTGTGAAACGCATTGCTTTTAAATTAAAGTTAACATGCTAGTTCATTTTTGTACTGCACAATCATTGGCGCCATTTATATCTGGGAAGAACCCTTTGGTTTCATCGGACTAGAGTTTTCCGTAGCACTCCAGACTGCTATGCTGGATTCATAGACGACGGATTTATTTTCATAGTTATGCAATCTTTATGTGAGCGTTTACAGTAGGTTTTGCACAATGCAACCAATTGAATAGCATATAGTTGGATGTTTTCTCAGTCGGTACAAGACCCTACTGACATCACAATGGTGTCGTAAACAGGCTCTTTTTCGATAGTTGTTATCTTACGTCAGTTAATGGTACCAAAGAGGTTGTTGTCATGTATCGTTTTGATCTATTTCTTCTAGGGATAGGCCAATTATAAACAGTAGGACATTAGATATCAGTTACATTCAGTCCTTTCCTGATGGTACACTTGGTAAACACTATGCAGACTTTATGATCAGCCAGGTATGTATCACAAATCCCATCATTATCGTTTTTTGTATCGTATGTTACTCTCTAGGAATTGTCATGTCAGTAGAAACTTAAGTTAAGAGATCAGGAATAAAAGGCGAGATAAACGAGAGCTTTGTGGGACTTTTACGGTTATATTTCTCATCTTAAAGCCCCTGACCAGTGTTTTCTCACAGATTTAAATGCCGTGAAGTTGCCGACGTACACGATTTTTCTGTGGGCAGAGGTGAAGCTAAGGGTCGTGCTGGTAGTGGCCGCCACGACCTTAAATATTAACAGCGTGATAATATAGAGATCAAAGAAATAAGGAAACATCAATATCTAATTATCAAAATCCAAAATTTTTAAAACAGTATAACTCACTTTTCTGTTAGCTTATTTAACTGACGGAAGTTGTGCGATAAGTTTTCAATAACAGGATACTCTTTATCAGTGGTCTTTGATTCTGGTTTTGACGTTGGTCGTGCTCACGTTTTATACCACGACAAGGACAAAGGTTTACGCAAAAATGCGCATGCGTACTGCGTCTGGAAAAGCTTCTGGTCAGGGCAGATCAGCTCAGGCACGACCTGGTTGAAGTCATATTTGATTGTTTGGTCTCAAATCGACAAAATGAATCAAGGGATCGATGTTCTTTTGTGTCGCTTTAAAGCTCTTTCGCATTACGGAGATGGAAGGAAAAAGATTTGATTTAGAAGATCTAAAAACTCCAGTATTACAACTTAGGACAAGGTATTTCAAAGCTCTTATTATAAGTTTGCCTTGTTTGTTATTGAAACCAAGGACATCCCACTCATGGACAGAGATTGTTTAGAAGAACATGAGCAATTTTATGTGTAACTCCTAAATTCATGAACGGTCCTGTAGTCACCTTCAAGCGAACATAAAAGACCTGTGGCAATGTTTCTGAGTATCGGAACCCTTAGACTATGTGATGTCTGTGGCAAGAAGACAGGAAACCGAACGACATTTCTAATAAATAGCGAATAACCTTCGAATGCTAAGGACATTCACAGAAGCTGTTCTGTATTTCAGTATGCAAAAGTTTCGATTTAGAGGGCATGATGAATACCCGAACACTTGAAACTGGCAAAATCGTAGACTATTTACTTAAGTGTTTTGTATTTGAACGTTGTCTGCAAAGGAAAATAGAAATAGTGGTGGAAGGGGGAGAACACACGGTTTTTGACTGGTGTTTCCTGACTTGATTATGTGATAGAAGACACTATCGACAAAGGTATTGCAGAGTGTTTCTTTCTCAGCATTCAAGGTTAATGAAACGACAAATGTCGCTAAATCGAGTGTCAGAGTACGCTTTAACAAAGGGAGCAATGTGGTGGGAAGGTTTTGGGAATTTTCCAACGTAGGTTTAAATATAAGTGCATGTTTTCTAGTTCAGTTTCAAGTTGTAACTGGGTCAAAATTTTGGGTAAGACAAAATTTACTGAGTTTGGGGATTTTCCAACGTAGGTTTAAATATAAGTGCATGTTTTCTATTTCGGTTTCAAGTTGTTATGTGTTAATGACTTGGTCAAAATTTTGGGCAAGACAAAATTTACTGAGTGTGAGACTACAGAGGGCTCAACAAAAATCCTAAATATACTGGGCGTCTGCCCTACCCCTTGTATTAGGGAGTCCGGAGTACTATAACATATCTAGCACATGTGCTGCTTACCATTGTTTTAAAGATACTGAAATGCTCTAGAGACCATGCTATGAGCATGGTATACTTTTATTGCCCGTTTGACATTATGCATACAATATTTCGTTTCTATTACTATTAGATGATCAATCTGATTTTTAGTCAAGTTTGTCTCATTGAAAATGATGCAAGGTTTCGTCAAACGATCGAAACCAGTTTTAGATAAGGAAAAGTGGGTAATTTGTTTACGTATTTTCTGCACATCCAAAAATCAGCTATATAGATTACAGCACAGCGATAGATTCATGAGATATAGAGTTAGTAATGCTCACCGCGATATGTAAGGAAGGGTTGCAAACATTTTAGGGACCAATGCCCAATGACACACTCAGAGGGAAGGGGGATAAGTTGCTTACCTTCCTATGACACACTTAAAGCACGACCTGATGTGATGCCTTGGCTTCGCTACTGCCGGTCGGTACACGTAAGTGTTGCATCTGCCTCCTTCGCTACACAAACTCGAACTAGACGTTTGATGGTGACCCCAGCCAACCATTTTGGTTACAGTTCACGTATCCTTTGCTATGACACAGGGAATATGAGTTAATCATCCGGTTTAACCTTTCTATCTACTTTTAAATTTCAGTCAAACATTTACAATCCACGATAGTCGTAGATAAGGAGGTACCTAGTTTATCTACGACTACTGTTGGTTGGAGATGTGGGCCTCTTCGCAAGGTCGAGGTTGATATCATGCATAGAACAACGGTCACGCCTTATCTACCTCCAATATCGCAACTGCACATATTTTGGCCCCCGCCCATATGACAGAAACATTTTGCTAATCGCAAAGAATTGATTACCGAGGTTGCAACTGGAAATGGAACTCTTTGCAAGTAAGGAAATTGCAAGCACCATGTTTGTGCATGCACGTTTGGTGATAGGAAAATAAAGGTGTATGATTGGCACTCAGCACTTTATGAAATAGGTTTTGATATCTATGCATTATTAGTAGTTTAGTAACTTGGTATGAGGAGTATAAGCTAAGGATAACATTGGTATTACAAAGAGGGTCCATATCAAAATTTTGCTGTACTTTGTTGCAAAAAGCAAGAATAGGAAACCCTGTAGAACCTGAATTTAACCTGAATTTTAACGCGTTGATGTCAACTCTGAGTTTCTTTCTAGGACGATCCTCGTAATAAATACTGCAGTATGAAGCTAGGGTCGCTGTATTTACCTTTAAGAAAATTGATAGGTGATCTTTTACAGTTACAAAGAATGTTTGTATATGTTCTTCAGATAACTACATGATTATGATGGTTTAACATTTGCACCATTTGCCCTGTACCATAGAAATGTCTATCGTATAATCCTACGAAGCAAGCGGTATACGTAACAAGATGCCAGTAAAGGTATCACCTCTGGTGACTTTTGCAATATTATGCAAACAGGAATATCGTGTTCACCAGATTATCTATAGCACTCTATGATCAGAGGACGCCGTTTTTGCCACGTCAATTGGGATAGTTGAATGCTGCACAAGAATCTGGCATATTGATTCAAAATTGAGTTTTTAAACATCGTACGAAACACGTCACCACTGCAATTATTTCTGTTTACCCTAAAGTTTCGTGCGGTTTTTTGCCAGGATTTGGCTACCATCTTGAATTTTGAAATGGGTCACGTTAAATTTTGCTATTAATCAGTCTTGCAGTTAGAATGTCATTGGTGACCACACTTCTATTATTTTGCTTTTTCTGTTTAAACAGGGAATTACATCAGATGGAAGATCTCCGGTAAGAGTCACTTGAGCTTTAATTCAATTGTGCACTTTCTCACTCATACTTACTGATAAAGTAAAGTTTCACTATTCTGAACTTGTAACCCCTAAATTGTAACCGCAAAGACTTTGTGATGAAACCATACAGTTTAAGAGACCGCAGTTGAAACCTTACCAATTATCAGCCAGAGGGACATGGTGTAACCCTGTGCAATGAGAAACTAGATGGCCCATGCAATAATAGAGACCGTATAGGATAGAAACCTCTTACGTTACCGGACATAAGGGCATTTGTTGAGTAACTAGTAACCCGTTCATTTATCTGTTTATTCAATTCATTTTGAATCAACTTGGGATATACCAACTCCGAAATATATTTGTCAAGAATATTTATATCTGAAGAGAGTATCTAGGAAACACTGTCGCATTTGCTCAACTCATAAATAATGGAATCAGTTCGTGATATCTTTATTTATATTTGCGCTGTTAAGTATCCGATGAAGACAGCTTAAGATTAAATAATTTGACTAAAAGATAAGCATCATCTGCCCTCATTAGAAGTTAATCACGGAGATAATGCTTGCTTAGCAGTGGTCCGCCCAGCACATCCTTGGGTCTTGCCAATGTTAATTACTCTGTTAACGATTACGGGGACTGGCCTGTGCATCATTACACTTTGTTTCAGCGGCGTAACTATCAGGGGGCAGGGGGCAGGGGTAAAAGCCACACAATACTTTCTTTCACATAGTTTTATAGATATTGTTTTTCAATTTTAAGTAACGAAAGAAGAAAAGATGTGCACGAATTGTCGGTGTATTACAGATCCCTGCTTCACATCTAGATACAGACTCAAACCATTTTCTGAAGGAAACTGCTCCCAGGTTTCGGCCCTTGATCTTTGACTACAGTTTAAAAGTAGTTTGATATGAGCTTGGTCTGATCCATTTCATGAGATCTGTTAGTTCTGTATGACTAGCTGTTTACTAGTTTATTTCCCCTCCCATCGTCGATTGTGTCTCCTTAGCAATACCCCCAAAATGTTCTTCTTAACTGCTTTTTGAAGTTCGTTGATTAGTTTCTGTCAGCGAAAGCTTGGGCTTCAACTGGCATAAGATCATGATAATGAATCAACTGTCTGACACTGATCTCCATCGTCGTTTCGTAATTTCATTCCTTCTGTTCCGCTACATTAGAAAATTTCTCTTCCAAAGAGAAAGTAATTTCCAATAAGAGCTTTAGTTTTACTTATCGCTCAAAAATTTACCAATAGCTTAACCAATTACGCAGATGCGATCGTCCGTATACATTTTGGCACATTCTGGGTTTTCAAGCAAGTGCTGCCCGATGTCAGAGTCACATTACTTAGTGGTGTTTTTAGATTTTGAAACCCGAGGTGGTTGTTTCCTTGTAGGGGCTGATGCTTGGCGAATACAGGATGGAATACGCTGCTTAATTCTGTCAACTAACCTCAAAGTCGTGCGGCCGACATAGCCAGCCTCGCACTAGCAAGAAAATGAGTAGACTGCAATGCTGTTATTTGTGGAAGGCACACGGTCTTTGTGGTTAGTTGGGAGCGCTTTCTTACTGGCATAAACTGCGTGTGGTGTCACAGCACCAAAACACGTTTTCGGCCTTATTGATCTGGTTTTGGAGTCGAAGCGAAATGTTACTAAGCCATGGTAGTTTTAAATACACATGACACTTCTTAAGCCCAAAAGGTTTTTCACTGCAATAATTTAGCCTTGATGGTAAAATCGACGACATCTTCGGGCTAGCCATTAGATAGAAGTATCTGCCTTAATGAATCGATTTCTACCTGTTATTTTCTCATTTGAACAAATCATTAGTGCACGGTGAACCAAGGTTTTGATGAGATTCACCTTGCGTTTTGAGCATAGTAGCCCGACTTGAGTATAGTAGCCGTTCGAAAGGCTGGAACTCGAATAGGGAAGTCCTTTCAAAAGTAAGCAACCTTGTTCCCCTATGGCACCTTATTTAGTGATGGCATTGCATACTGCATCAAATGCATTTGTTAAGATAAATTTGTTAATAAGATTTTAATGATGGAAGACTGCACAGGGTGATTCATGTACTCTCTCTTCCAACCCCCTGTATAGGTGCATTTCATTGAAGATACGGACTTAGCCTACGTCATGTACCGATACAGAACGATACATGATTTTGTTCATGTCTTATTAGGAATGGACAGTATTTCGTGAGTATTCTCAACTACCATTTATCCTAGATTTTAAGCATAGGGATCATAATTGTGGTTTATTAACGGGTATTGCGCGGACATGGTTGGAGTGGGTTCAAATACAGTAGGGAAGTGGTGTTTGCAAATGGGTAATCTATAATTTGTGGTTGTGGGGTAAGGAAATTTACAATTTCGAAAAATATCATAACAATTTCAATTATGTACTGCCTACTGATTAACCAGGCAGGGATCGAATTTAATTTATATACCTAGTAAGTCGTGCGTACGAAAGGCATGTATCGTAAAGCAATATTTAATTAGTATTTACTACGCTAAATGGCAATAGAATTTGTATTCAGTATTCAGTCATACAAACAAAATGATAACGAAAAAGTATTTAGCTCTAACAAAACGGGCTACTCTTTGACGAAGGCTGAAATTATTGCATGTTAACACAGTGTTGGAAAGACTAATATAGTCTAGCGAAGATAACAAGACAATCAATCAACCAATCTTTTTTTTAAATTTTTGCGCAGTAATATTTTCTTCTAAGATTCTAATGTTTATGCGACCGAATACTGCATTACGTACAATTCAAGTTACCTTTGTTTGCCTTCGATTTTTCTTGT
>JAAAKL020016844.1:0-10857 GCA_010016065.2 Carybdea cf. marsupialis auct. non (Linnaeus, 1758) | reverse complement strand
ATAATTTGGCTCAGGGGGGGGGGGCGGTAAATGATAGAAATTTCTCTCAGGAGGGGCGCCGCCCCCCCCCGCCCCCCCCAGCTTCGTGACCGAAAATAGGTTAATGGAACCAGGCCTCTTCGATTGTCGATTGCTTATTCACATTTTTTGCAATGCTAACTCACGTTGCGAAATCTTCCCCTAAAAATTTCCTGCCAAACTGCGATTAATTGGGCAATTTAATTGTTGATATGTTTTACCAATAACTTATATTGTTGACAATTCATATTCGGATGAGTGTATGTGTTTACTAGAGTATGTTTGCTCATAAGTTTATTTGTGCTGTCCGTACACGAGGCGAACCCGTCAACTGAGTTACCTCCTGACCTATACGCATATAGCTTAAATCCGCATTCCCTGGGACGCTATAAAATGCTAGAATTTTAGGGTACATACTAACTTAGAATTGCCAAGTTATACCATTATAGAAATTTTCATTGCCAAGATGCACTTTCCTAGAGTCCCTTTGTGAGAGTAGATACTAGTACCCTAACCCCTTACCCTAATTTGATTCTAGAATAGTGCATTTATGGTTTAAAATTCATTCTAGGAAAATACATCTCTAACTATTCTAGGGAGCTATATCTCTAACTTTCCTTACCTACACCGGAAGTCCATTGCACATACCCATATCAGTTGCTTTTAAATTCATTAATCATTACCTGATAGATAACATCGAGTTCCAATGGCTGGTTTGTACCCTGGACGTGGTAAGCACACCTTTTGAACATATTTGTTGAATTTGACGGGCCTTTCTAATTCCAAGAGAGTTATGTCATATACCGTTGGTGTCCATTGTGGGTGAGTGATGATCCTCTTTACACCAATAACCTGAAATGAGTACACGTGGAAATATGGTTAAAGAGCCTCATTCGATAAACATAAACATTGTACATAGACATGCCAGACTGTTGTGGGGGAGTTCCACACTTTTTTACCGAATGGTAAAACAGTAGCACGATATGTATACCAATCTGGCAGTGTTTAATTATCTCTCTCTGATACATTATGCAGTAGGGAAATTTTCGTATCAATGGCAATGTTAAATATAACAACAGCTCTATTGTCATGTCATCCACATTTTTATTTTGCTGTTGATTCGCACTAGGTTGACACGTGGGGCATAGAATAGCTACAAGACTACCGATAACTGAACTGAAAATTTTCCAACAAATTTGAGATATTTCAGATATTTTAAAGCGCAGGAAGACCTACAAGTAGCATTTATAGATAAGACTAAGCCTTGTATTTCATTTGGAAGTTAACAAGAGTTCCATGACTCTTACAGTTTTCTTTAATTTGCGACTCGCGGTCAATCGACAAAGTTACACTTGGGACACCATCACACATGTTATTCTCCCTTCTATATAACTGTGATGTATGGACTCAATATACAAATTACGTACGCTAACCAGGAGCTTTCTACAACTGCTATCTCCGCAAAATCTACACTAACCATACACCATGCACAGCAATCACAAGTAATCGCCAAAAGACGACAATCAATAGTTTCATTACCTGTTCAGTGCCCTCTCCAACAAATCTGTTATGTTCGCCTGCAATAACTTGTACTTGACTTGGTACCTTACGATCGCCTTGATAGTCAACACAGTGCGCTGCCGTCAAGGCCCATTTTTCGTGAATTAAGGAAGCTCCACAGAAGTGATCAGCCTGACCTCGATATCCGAACGAGAGCATCCAAGGCCATGAACCAGGCTTTGCATCTTTGCCAGCAATGATACGGGCATGAGGAATAAGAGACCGACCACACTGACCTAAAATGTAATAAGTTTGAATATGAACTAGAGAAATAGAAAAGCATTTCACCAACGGGATAAAATATAGTAATACATCACACTGAAAGCTCGTCGCCGGTTAGTTTTATGCTCTTCCTATGCGATGCATGTCTTTACCCTTTCCC
This sequence comes from Carybdea cf. marsupialis auct. non (Linnaeus, 1758), assembly GCA_010016065.2. Taxonomy (NCBI): domain Eukaryota; kingdom Metazoa; phylum Cnidaria; class Cubozoa; order Carybdeida; family Carybdeidae; genus Carybdea; species Carybdea cf. marsupialis auct. non (Linnaeus, 1758). Next base: position 8,897 of record JAAAKL020016844.1, on the reverse strand, counting down.
ACTTTTAAAGGCCATAGCAGTCACTAAATCGCCAAAATACTGCGCTCAATAGAGGGATATCGTTTTGATTCTTGTATAATTTGTGCATATAAATTTTTATTTCAACAATAGATGGCGTTGTCATCTTCAAGCAAACTCTACGTAGCGGAGGTTGGCCTCTATTTCCTATGAAAGTTCTACGTTTGCTGTAAACCTTCATATAACTGTACATAAATGATAGAAGATGGGTGGTGAAGTTTAAAATAACGACAAAGTTTTCTGCGTATTCTACGACAAGTAAGTCTAAATTCCATGCAAATTTTCTTTTCTGCACTGGCACTCAGCTTTGGTTTAACTAATTTCGACTAAATTGCCAAAGGGGACATCGCAAGGTTTAGGAAATGACCTCAAGTGTTTTCCCATTTGTGGAGATCCAGATTTAGCTGTAGTGGCACGAAAAATGGCGAAAGATTATTTCATCTTGCTTACATTACCAGCTTCAATTTTGTAAAATTTTGCACTTTACAAATGTTTTCCCCTTGTGATTTAAACAGCTTAGCATCAAAAACCATAAACCGCACCGCTTCTTATCTCCAATCTTAACCCCGCCCTCACTTCTCCCTGTTGGCTGTATCCTACGTCTCCCCATCCATATAAGAATTGGGTGTGGGCATTCCAATTGTAGACTGGTTTGAGCCTAATGATATGTTACGTAGAAATGCGACGATGGCCAGAAATCGAACAGTATGTAGTATCAAACAACAAAACGTCAGGTAAATAAAAACCTACAAGAAAACTATGTTTATTAGCCAGCATTGTGAACGCTAACATTTGAAAGAGCATACAGGAGAGTATTTTACCTCAGACTCGCTCTGGCACCTTTATGTATTACGCAATAGATTCGTAGAACTTCAAAGGCAGTGCCCCGGCCCGCCTCTCTAAATACCTACAGAGTCTGTAGCCGTTCACATTTTAAGCGCATCGAGCTGAACTTTACGTCATGTCAAATATTGCCTCTTTTACCCGTTGAAGTACTATTTAATTAACTGAATTTCATTAGTGGTCTGGTTTACCAACAGGAGGCAAAGGGTCAACACATATAAAAAGGTAGAAAATGATGGAGGTCATACGTCATAACAGCTATGCAAATAATAATGAGCTAATGACCTGGATTCGGAGACTAAGTTTTATAGTCTTCATTGACTGTTTGTCTTTGTATTTTCCATGTAAGGAAAAGGGGATCAAGGGTAATGTCCTTCACTATCAACACTCCTTTGTGCACTAAACATGATATTTGTCGCAAATGTGCCCCATATAGCCCTGGACCCGCCTGCACACTACGTTGATAAGTTGACGGAAGTATTGAAATGAAAGTTGTATCAGTACCTGTTCCTGGGCCAATGCTTGGACCTGCGCTTGGGCCAACGCTTGGTACAGGGGTTGGAGGGACGACACCTAAAACAAAAGGGAAAAGTAAATTCTGTGCTTGATTTTTAATGCTTTGTTTGTAGAGCAGCACAAATATTGGGGTTTAAAATTTCAAATGTCCTCCTTATCTATTTCACAAGATAAGATTTTCACACAGTTTGAGTAAAGTCCGTCCCTAGTATTTAATTAAGCAGTGTACCAAAATATTACTAATATGGATATCACTAATATGCATCTCATGACAGGAGTATGAAAACCAAATCTCATACAAGTGAGCATATGATTTGCCATATACTCCACAATCGCGTTTCTCTCGCGAGACTCTCACGAGACTCTTTCATAACTTTTCAGATTGGTTTACGTTTGACTAGCCATCAGCAGTAAAATGTTGAAACAGGATACAAAATTAAGAAGGATGTTTGCAACCATCATCAGTTGCAAAATGCAATTAAAGATATCCGTTACACTAGCTCCATTTGTGAGAGAGGCCTTGATAGCAAGACATTTGAAACGTTGTAACAGCCCTAGAGATTGCTCAAAACCACACGGAAACTGAAAATATTCGAGTTCCGGTTGGTGCAATCAATATCCCCCCTCCCCACTAGCGTTACAGCTGGCTACCGGCATTGCAAGTGTAATGATAAATAATGGTAACATGCATTTCATTACATGAACGACACGGTTGCTATCGCTGAACTTAAACTTTGGACGTATATTTCATAAATCTGAAAATAGGATGGGTCATTAAACCCAAAAGGTCAGAAGAATTTCTCCATCTGCCTAACTAGTAATTGGACTCAAAGGTTTAAGTTGTGCGGAAAATAGCCGACTAAATTGCACCCTAATCCCTTGAAATATTTGTCAAACAATCTCACCGGGAACACTTCCTTAGTACATGACCATTTTTCAAACTAAAAAATATGGAATGTAGCCACCAATCCTCTACAACAAATAGAACGTGTCTATCTTGAGTTTACTCAACACTCTATAGTCTCTATAGTTTGATTGAGTAACTACTGCATAACGAGTCTCAGGTACCATAGCTCCAAAAGTGTTATAGAAACTACATAGGAATCAGGGAGATATCAGATAATTAATTCTCGCTTCTCGTCAACACAGCTGAAGGGAATGAATTGTTACTAACTTAAGGTAACGTTGTAGATGGAGCATTGAAGTATATCATTTTAACAGAAATTGTGAAAGTTACGTTTCATAATCTATGAGTTTAAGTATCCTTTTGATTTTGTTACTAATCGACTCACATGCGTCCTACAATTGCCTTTGCGCCTGACATCACTGATATAGACTTTGCAGCACGTGTTACTGGGATCAATGAATAACAACTTACCGCAGTCACCACATGTTTTTTGACAGTAACTTCTAATGGTTGCATCAGAACATAATCCTTGTCCTTGCAATGAAGCGCAGTTACTTGCCTTGTCAAAGCAATTCCCTGAAATTTAATTAACAATGAGATAATATTACCTGTTCCAGTAACATGACCTGGGACACAAATTTTTTTTGAGTCCTGACCTGACAGGCGAACAGAGGAGAGGTATTAGTGGTGAAGCCGCAGTAAGATTGAGGAAGGGCTATTTCGAGGACGTTGTAATGACAAAGAGATCCTTTAGTAAGCTGTCCTAAGGAGGAAATTTTAGGAAATGCGTACTTTACAGATAAAAGGGTAGCACGTGAAGTTCATGCTGACAGTTTATACACAATCAGAGTGGATGAGTACAGAAATGAAGTTCATTAAGGAATGCTTAAACAGATGTTTGGAGACATTTAACATACCCACGTATATTATTATAGATATTAATTACGACTTACATAAAAATACAAAAAAATTACAAGTTTTTTTTATTACCTGTTCCAGTCCCAGGAGTTGGTGGAACGACACCTGTCAATAAATTAGAATAATAGAGACATGAGGCATAGTGGAAACATGTGTTAATTCAATATATGGCGGAATTTGGATATGCAATATGATCACATGGTTATATCTTTATTGGTTATCAAAAAAGTCAACGAAATAAACAGAATTACGTTAGGATTCATTATTTCTTGATGATGACGTCAAAACGTCGTATGAATTTTCTTACGTTTATCTTACCTACTTAAAGTGACATTAGGATAACTACAGAATAAAATAATAGACTTAAAAATTACAGTAAAAAGAGTTGCAATGCCAGAAAGTTACAAGTATATTTCACAAGTAACACCAATTCACGTAGGTGTCACCATGCAGATGCTTAAAGTAGTCACCATTATCGGTCGAAAAGTTTCTCACAAGTTGCTTACCTGTGGATGAAGTTTCCTACAATTGCTTTATAGTTGTACATAATTAATGAGCTATACTTGATATACAAAGATGTCTGTTTCCTGAGATGAACATATTTCACGAAAGGGGTGTCAGAAGAGTCCAACGATTTCTCGAGATACGAGCTTGAGTTGTATTGCTTTTTCGTGTAAGAACTTGTGTAGGAATCAAGCTCAAATACAAGAACCAAGGTTGTTTAGTGATAGATCAATTTGAAACTGATAAGCAATTAACATAAAATGTGAACAAACCCCAATACTGAGACGATAAAACCGAAAAGATGATTTAAAGACCTGCATATTATGTGATGACGGTTAGGAAAATTGTAGGAAAGTTGCAGGAAAGTTGCAGGAAAGTTGCAGGAAAGTTACAGGAAAGTTGCAGGGACGTTGCAGGAAAGTTTGATCATACCTCCTAGCTTTCAAATACCTTAGAAAGTTTGTTAACTTCTGCAATCTTAGCTAGGTACATTGTAACTGATGTAAAGTTTACTTGCAGTACAAAAGATATGCCCCCTTGTTATTGTTTTGTATCATGTATTACATTTGTATCAACTAAAGAGTATAGGGATTGTAAACAAAGAGCATCTGTGTTAACTTACCGCAGCCACCGCAGGTTTGCCGACAGTAACTCTTGATACCCGGATCCGAACATAACCCTTGTGATTGCAAAGAAGCACAGTTGGCTGCTGTGTCAACACAGCTTCCTTGACCTAAATATGAGATATAATGGCAATTTTTGATAGCTGTTTAATCACTATACTAAATTTACGTTACGCACACAGATAGAGTCACGGCTGAACATTCTACAAAGGAGCAATTTTGAAGGTGCACTCACAAGAACGCAGTCTTTCTTTTATATCAATTTGAAGTTTACAGATGCTCTCCGGGAGAGGATGCTGGGGTTTCTCTTGATAAGCAATTACAATGCCTTGACCCAAGGTTTTTAACTATATATTATGTAAATTAGATTTTTCATATGAGTGGAAGTATGAATATAGTGGACATATAATCACAGAATTAGCAGCTAGTTCGAATACTGATCCATCTTAAGGCTGAAAATAGAAAGGCATAATATGGGAGCGTGTTCCTATCAATCACTTCAAACTTGAACTCGTCTTTATTGCATAAAAAATATCAAAAATTGTTTGCTCAAGTGCAATGAAGTTTGACAAAATCAACAGCTGCAGATTCAGTTCTTTTAAAAAATCTGTTATTTTGGTCAAAGACCAATAATGTGTTTTGCGGGTTTCAGTACTTGAGCGGGAAGTTACGTTGAACGATTCTACATTGGTACCTAGCAGTGGAATGTCAAACAAAACTTTGGACGCGGAGAACAAAGCGTTTGTTTTTCTTGCTAAATTCCCAGGCAGATGTACCCTAACTTTGAGAAATAACCCGTTAGCTTTCAACTTCGTAAGGGAGATGAATTTCTGGGGGATATTTTTTAGTTGTTTAAAAATTTAGCTGCAGCATCAGAGAAAAGCCTTCTTGTTATACTATGTGTTACACTTGTATCAACTAAAATAGTATAGGAAAAGTAAACAAACAGCTTCTGCTTTAACTTACCGCAGTCACCGCAGGTTTGTCGACAGTAACTCCTTATACGTGGATCTGAACATAATCCTTGTGATTGCAAAGAAGCACAGTTGCTTGCAGTGTCACCACAATTTCCTTGACCTAAATATGAAATACAATAATCTGGTATAGCTTGATTACCGGGGTTAATTTACATAGCACTACATCGTAGACTTCCAGTGGGGTATTTAAGGGGGGCAATTGGCCATAGCACCCCTCACGTATTTAAAGAACCATCATGCAGGTGCAGTAGCTTAGTATTGCTGATCGTCTTTATCTTCGATACCTTGATGTATTTAACAAACACAAAGTCAAAATGTATACGCTATCAGCCAACTCTTCCAGCTTACCATAAAGATGCTATTGTTAATGTTTTGATGAAAGTATGCAAACCCTAACTGAAGGAGACTTCGACACACTTAATGTTGAATTTTTATGATGGAAAGTCTACTAAATTCGGCAAGATGCTGAAACGCTTCCAAGTCGAGCTGTTGATGCCCTTCCAATCACCCCAATACTAGTATCATTTCCAGGAATAACAGATATGCTCCATATTTGTGCTATGATTCCCGTCATTACGTGTACTGGTGAGCGCTCATTAGTGCTCTAAAGCTCTTGAATACATTCCTCAGAGCCAACATGAGTGAAGAAAGGTTCAAAAGACGATGATGATTTTGACATTACCGTATAAGTTGTACTTTCATCTTTTAGCATGCACCTGCTAGTTAATTGATCTGTAAACCAATTTACCTTCAGTAAGTCGATTTTCTATTGTAGTAACCGTGTTTGTAGTGATGTTATTGTAAGAAAACATGTAAAAGATTCTGTTGCAAACGATACAAACGCTTTGATTCTTAGTGATATCAGTCAAATATTCCTCTCTCATGTCCCCACCCCTATCTATTGTTCGCCTGCATATGTATATGTTACTTCGTAAGACCTAGGGTACTATGGCATCCGTAGGAGGAGGCCACTTGGCTCTATTCCCTCTCAGGTTAGAGCCAACTTTTAACAAGTACTAATTAGCTTCTACGAGAATATCTATGCATTCAGAAGCCTGCCTTTTTAGCTTATTTGCTACTACTATATTCTACTACGGACACGCCTCGCCATACGTGATAAATAAAATGACGTCATCATCCATGGTCTTGGTCCCCCATCCCCCGCCTGAGATATATTATGGATACGCCTCTGTAGACTTTATTTTATCTCTTGTGAAGAGTGATCGCAAATAATTCGAAATATCAGTGAGATTCCAATATATAATGGTATATCCATATATTCGTTGCCAATATTGCCTCAAATGTACTGCCATAAGTAGGACACTATACATACGTAGTATTTGCAATGAAGGGCAGTTACTTGCTATATCCACTCAAATAGCTACATCGATTTTAAAAAGTTGTAGGTTACAATTGGAACTTAAATAGCAAAACATGGATCAAATACAAACTAGATCTTAAATTATTGAGAATAAATAGCAAAAAAGCGGCAAAATTTGTAAATGATTACCGGAAACGGCTGCAATTGGACCAAGCACCAAAAGAACTAATGCCAATTTCTCCATGACAGCTCTATTAACTATATTCTTGGCAGCTTGTGTCGATCCCCTTGTAGTATTCCTTCTGCTGTGATGCAAATGAGTGAGGAAGCAATGAGATTTCTAGTAACTTTTATATACTGCAAAAGCATACAAGTCCATAGGGTGGATACCTTTTTACACATTGTAAAGGGGTTTATTTCAATTTACATTACTAAGTTTGATAAATTTCTTAGAAAGGTGTTAAACAAACTTAGGCTGTTACGGGTGTTGTAATCTGGTTTGGACTTGAATTGTATACCAAATCGGTATAAACGTCAAATCGTGTTTGCACATACGTTCGTACTTGACGTCCCCACCCAAACTCGTGGACCCTGCTTTGCAAAACAAGATAATTAATTTTAGCCAGTCATTGGTTGACACATTGCACCTGTGCAAATTATGTCGTGCCAATGTAGGCATGTATGTTCAAGTTAAATGGAAAAATGCAGTGATTGATTTCTTTTAAACGTCAGTCCGTGACTTATTATTTGTTGCCAAAATACAGCTGTAATTTCCTTTTGCTCTTGACCTTGAAAGTGGAGTTTGTACAGGTAATAAACAATTACATAGGAGGGGCTCATTTTATCACAGTGAATATACAACTTATTTTTACCTTATCCTTTATGGCATAGTCTCCTTGGTTAGATGGGTGCATTACCAGATGAGGCAAGAAGACAGTGTGTGGTTTATGATGAAGCTTTATTGGCTTTGGTGCTATAATATAGAAATTCCAGTGAGAGAATCCTTTTGAGTACAGATCATTGCAAGAACCCTCCGGAAACATATAATTTGGGGCCACTTAAGGGTGACCTGAACTAACAAAGGTGAGAATGATATCAGTTTTATTTGCATACATCAGTGATTTCTCTAACCTCTAGTATGACAGCGGAACCAAGCAACGGGGAATGTACAATGCTCTTAACATTAGGTCAGTGAGATGACCTAGGACTGTGCTCATTCAAAATGCAAGGTTCAAAAAATATATTTCATAACATTGTTGAGGTTCCACTGCGGGACTATTTCTGTCGTACCTCAAAATAACGTTCAACGCCCCATGATCTCATAATTTTAAAAGAAAAGCACAAGAAACACTCTCTTCATACAAGACCACAGTAATGTACATACGTAAATGATAGGTATGAAAATAATTGAGACAGCTTTGTTCTCACTATCTCTTCAATCCCTTGTTTGATAGCCATTACTACGTCAACACACTCAAGACCTGCTTTGAGCCAAATTTTATAATGCTAAAATTTTCACTTTCTCCCTCTAGAAAGAAAAGGATTCCTTTCCCAGGGACTCTTATCAATATAAATTATCTGGAATAATGTCCATAATGAAAAAGTCCGTAGTCAAAATAGAACAGAAGAGTTTATGTGTAATAAGAAGCAAAAGTTGTGTCAACGTACAATTTCTCACTAATAATAGTTTAAATACTTTGTTGGTGGTACAAAACAATAAAGCTGCACAAAATAGCAAAAAACATTTTAGTACTGAAAAGCTATTTAGTCTGAAACTCCTCAAAGTACAAAATCGTCAGAATTGAGATAGGATTAAATCTGTAAAACTTATACCAAACTGTGTTTTGAAAGTAGACAATCAGATCTGTGATTGCTAGATTGAAAAAGCCTTTCAGTACTAAATTGTTTTTGCTATTTCGTGCAGTTCTAATAATAGATTTTGAGACTACTTTATTGCGCTAGATTGCATATAGGAGCATTGGAACGACAGTATTAGAGGTAAAGGAAACACCTTCCGTGATACGTTGGTAAAAAATTAATGTTCAAATCTTTCTGCGAAAGCTTTAGGATTTCTACGTCGAGAGGGGAAGTAAGGTGTATCAATTCTGTGACATGCATTAGTTCCTATGAGGTAAAAAGTATACAGTAAATTCTGCCTTTTTCACTCAAAATCAACAATTTCACTGCCATATAAGGAAAAGGCATTACACAACAGATGAATGACTAGGCTCTTGCAATCGAAAAGCATTAGCTTGAATTTGATGCTGACA
>JAAAKL020016843.1:0-10857 GCA_010016065.2 Carybdea cf. marsupialis auct. non (Linnaeus, 1758) | reverse complement strand
AACCCATGTCTAGAGCTCCGTGCAAAAATTCCAGAGGCCTGGCCAAGCAAAATGTATTCTATAGGGACCCTAGTTTACGAAAAATAACACCAGCCTTTGACAGCAAGAGGTGTCCACTGAACCCTACCTGGCTCCCCGGGTAGTATGGACAACTGAAAGGTAAAACAATAAGATTTCAAGTCAGAACCCTGTGGAAGAATAGTAGTAATGATGACTTGACTTGTTAATTCATTATACTCTTGTTCATAATAACGACCCACATATGAAGACTTGTAGAGATGCATATGCTTACTATATTTACTAACACTAATTAGTTCATGTGAAGTAATCTATCGATGGCTTTTATTGAAATTCTATCGTAGATACCTTACTTGCCGTTTAATGAAACATTCAAAGCTGCCAAAGAGCAAAACAAGCTTGTGCATTCAATTTTGCTTTGGGGCACTTTAGATGATCAAGCTTGCTGAGGTATGTTGCTAGTGTGTCATACTGTTCTACAAATCTCATCGGTGAACCCACGTTATTATGACATTTTGGATTAAAAATGGACTTTAAATTGATGATGATGATGATGATAATGATGATGATAATGATGATGATAATGATGATAGTGATGATGATTATGATGATGATGATGATGATGATGATGATGATGATGATAATGATAATGATGATGATGATAATGATGATAATGATGATGATTTGCGTCTTTGTCAATCTCACCTTCAAACTCAACTGGACTGATAATTGCAAAGGGATCAGCGCACTTTCCTCAGAGTGAACCAAAGGCTTTTTTGAACAGTTTAGCGTCTGTGTGACTGCGTTACGTATAGAGTTGCCAGCTTTGGTCTTGCAAAATACCGTATGGGGAAGAGGGGAGGGGCATGTTCACACCCATAAAAATTTTGGCTCGAGTGCGTTAAAAGTATTTCAAGACAATAAAATTCGCATTTTAAAGAACTGTACTATCACATGAAAAAGCTTTGTTTGGAATTTTTTTAAGTATGAGTACTTGCTTGAAATTCTAGTTGGAGCAGACCTAACAACTCTTCCTCTATAGCCTTTGATGTAAACAGGGTTTGAGAACCAGGGTGCGCCTCTCAGAGCTGACTGTTGGTTAACGAAAACGCTGTACTTTTTTAGTGAATTTTTATCTAAAAATATCGTATATTGTGATGTACGGTGGGGGTCTTTACCACACACCGTACAAGCACCCTAAAATACTGTAAACAACAGGAATTGCTTACAGATTGACATGTCAACAAGCATTTGGATTGTTTTGGTTTCTCATTTTCATTTTACAAATATGCTGAGGATCTCTACCCAACAAGTATGTAATGAAGAATGCCCTGTGACTAAAGAGGTCTTAACAATATACTGGCCTCAGATGCAAAATTATTACTGTCGAAGGCGGTAGGGGGCACATCTGTGTCAATATCATCAACCTCATCATATTTACTCAGGCTAAAATCGATCTTACATAAAGCAGCCCTGTAACTTTACAGTATCCTCTATACAAGAAAACTTTTAAAATATCCTCTTTTTTTTGAAAATCTTCCGTGTGTTCTACAATATGTTGGCTGTTGTTACTTATGACTTTCTCTTTAACAGGTTCGGGCCGAACTCTCCGGGAGGGCCCCTTGGAGAGTTCAAAGGTCCAACAAGTGTTGTCCAAACACTTTATTAGCTCCTGGTCCCTTGTAAAGGATCTAGAGGTAAAGCTTGTTTTTCTACTTGCAATGTTACTTAGTTTATCTAGCACCATCTTACGACACAATACGGCGCTACTTCAATATTGGGACCCTTTTCTTCATTAGTCGGGGTTGACGTACCTTTATTACTAACTCGAACCCGACGATCCGGAGTTTATACAAGAAACAAAATATTTTCCATTATCTCTACCGGAAAGAAAGGAACAGAATACCTTTCTTGGTGCATCCAGAAAGTTTCGCGATAATATCTTTTCGATATAAAACAATGCCTCAGTTTCGCACACGGTTGTTACCACAACGTCTAACGTATATTTTGAGTTAACTTGCATTATTGAGAATTAGTGGTTTTCGTAGGGGGACTTTAATTTTTCATGAACTTATCCATTATAAATTACATCTTTTAAGTCAGGCGATATCAGTGGTTAATACTATTTTTGGCAACAGTTTCTCATTGAATCATGTTATGATCAACAGGAACCGAAGTTGATATTAGAAGGTTGTGTTGCATAGTGATAATGAAATCGAATGAGTATCGTACATTTCATGGAGTCATTTCAACTACGCAGGCCTGGAGAAAAGACTTTGACAAGAGAGATTTTCTAACTTCCAAGTTTGCACATCAGTTTCATTAAAGTTGTGTAGGATTTAGTGAGGTGGAATAAAGTAACTGCAATAGAGGCGGAAATGTCTGGCTTGATTTGGCGAGTGCGTTAAATACCATTAGCATTAGTGTGTTAGGTAAGACGTTCTATCCTTCTTTGACCCTTCCTTCTGTTTTTTACTTCGTTTTAGATTATTGCTTGCGTTGATGACATACACGTTGATATCATATTTATCCATGTACACTTCAAGTTTTTGTTTTAATTTACTACACAGGAAATAGAAAAATTTCCAGAAGATCCGGAGCTAGCCGCGATTGCAAAGAGTAGCCTCAGTCAATACAGGTAAGGACCTGATGAAAGACATCATTGCATTGCAAGAAGAGCAGGTAGCAAGTAAAAAGAGAAAGTGCATCCATTCCTTCTTATCTGAATATGACAAATAGTATCTAGGAAGGATAATGATGATGTAATGGTGATTATTAGTATCTTTAAAATGATGATTATCGTTATCATTCTTTTTGATAGTTTGGGTTAGACATAATTCAAATGCCCTTATTTAGTGTTCGCCAACGTATCGAACTAAGTAAGGAATTTCTCGTATCATCGTCGTCGTCATCATCATCATCATCATCAGTAGCAGCAGTAACAGCAACAGCTGCAGCAGCAGCCGTTTATACCGCTGCAAGCCGCCACAGACTCATCCATCTCTTCGTGTTTTACGCTGCTCTCATATGTGGTACTGTTGTGTTTTGATCCTCCTCTCGGTCTTGTTCTTCAACTAGCTTTCCATTCTGTTACCCTTTTTGTCCATTTGTCGTTAACCATTCTGGCAACGTACCTTGCCCATTCCATTTCATCATCTTTGTTTTCTCCAGGATGTCGACCACTCTGGTGTGGAGTCTCACTGTTGCATGTTGCCACCTGTCTCTTCTTGTGATGTTAAGAATTTATCTTTTCCTACATTTTTGTGTCACTGCTCTCGAGCTTTTTCCTTGCTTTTTTGTTAGTTTGCATGTCTACGATCCGTACATCATTGCTGGTCAAATTATTCCATTCATTATTATTCTCTTTTTACGCATTGGGAGTGGCTTGCCGTTAGAATCAGGTTATTTTACCCAAATTTTTGGCATCGTGCTGTTATTCGTATCGTTTTCCATTTATTCTTTAAAGAAGATCTCACATACATATACTCGTCACATTTTGTCGTTTAATTCCTTCACTTATTCTTTGCGCACATATAAGGGTTGCAGTGACCCTTTCAAGTCAAAACTGTGCCTGAACACTGTGATTTCAATACACAAAGGAGTTCATCTCATTGGTTGGCCGAAACAATTGCAGCAGGGCTAATCAATAGGATGGTTACACAGGCAGTGACGTAGATGTATCCGCTGCTGTTGATACTTGCTATGATATGCTTTATTTAGCTCCTGACACCACTTCTATTTGATAGGTTTCCAGTAGAGAGTATGGTTCTGTACCCGAATGGAACACTTGTGTCCCGCTTGAACGCCAACGACCTGCTTGACGCTTCTTCAAGTGTTAACATAATGCCAAAGTACGTCTGACGTTTTCTTTCATGGTGTATCAATAACGTATTGAGATTTTTGTTATGAGCTTGTTTTTGTGCTTTGTGTGAAGTAACTTTGTAGCATTCACAGCTTGGTTTAGAAGGATAAGGGCTTCGTAATTCCAATGTCAGATGGGTGAAGTTAGCTTTCAGAGAACTTGAAATAAATTTATTGACAGGATCAATTGCATAATTTAGTTACTTAGTTTACTTAGTTGGGTAAGATACTTTGATTAGATAGGTTAGGTTTTTTTGTTAGATAGTTAGGCTATTTACTTGGGTTAGGTAATAAGGTTAGTTCGTTAGGTGAGTTACTTAGGTTACTTATTTAGGTTAGTTAGTTAGGTTTGTTAGTTAGGGTAGTTCGTGAAGTTAGTTACGTAAGTTAGTTTGGTTAGTTAGTTAGGTTAGTTAGTTCGGTTAGTTAGTTAGCCTAGTCACTTAAGTTAGAAAGTTGGGTTAGTTAGGTAAGCTAGTAAGTTAGGCTGCTTAGTTAGGTTAGTTAGCTAAGTTGGTTAGTTAGATTAGTTACTTAAGTTAGATAGTTGGGTTAATTAGCTAGGTTAGTAAGTTAGGCTAGTTAATAACGTTAATTTGCTCGGTTGGTTTGTTAGATTATTTAGTTACGCTAGTTAGCTTGGTTAGTTACTCAAGTTAGATAGTTCGATTAGTTAGCTAGGTTAGTTACTTAAGTTAAATAGTTGGGTTAGTTAGCTAGGTTAGTTATTTAAGTTAGTTAGCTAGGTTGATAGGTTAGGTTAGTTAGTTAGCCTAGTCACTTGGTTAGATAGTTGGGTTAGTTAGATAAGTTAGTAAGTTAGGCTGCTTAGTTAGGTTAGTTAGTTCGGTTGTTAAGTTAGGATATTTAGTTAGGTTAGTTAGCTAGGTTGGTTAGTTAGATTAGTTACTTAAGTTAGATATTTGGGCTAGTACGTCAGGCTAGTTAAAAACGTTAATTCGCTCGGTTGGTTAGTTAGATTGTTTAGCTAGGTTAGTTAGCTAGGTTGGTTAATTAGATTAGTTAGTTAGGTTATTTCTTCTTATATGACTTTATTGTTATGGTAGGGACATCAAGCGGCTGTTCGAGGAGTTACTAAGTGTTATTTTTTTATAGATTAACCCGTTTACTAGTAGAAATTGTAAATTGATTTTAAGCAGTTACCCTTTTTCCATTTTTCTACAGCAACTTCAACGATCCGTCGACAGCCAGTTACTACAACTTCTTAAAGAAAGCCTTGGCCAGCGCCGGTCGGGGTCAATAATTTACTTATTCATAGATAGCATTCATAGAATGATGGAAGTTAAGTTTGTTTATAGTCATACCTGAAATTGTCATTCAGGTATTTGTAGGCGTTTATGATAGGGGCGTACAACAGCGTATACATGTATACAGGCAGGGTATAAGGCGGGTTTTTATTGATACCCTGTAGATAGAGAGCTGCTATTGGTACAAATAGGTACAATGCTTCTCTAATGCGCATCAATACCTATTGCAGAGGAAAATATATTTTAAAAGACCCGATTTGATATCTAAGGCGTTGGCCATGAAGATCTGACAATTGGAATGACTTTATGCTGCGAGACTTTCACAGGGAGATTCTTAATAACTTGGAACTATTTTTTTATCGCCGTAGAAGATTTGCACTTACAAATCTGCTTACGATAGCCACTAAACTGAAACTTCTACTAATTAGGACATAGCTTATGTCAAAAATGTATTTGGATTTAATGTTTTCCATTCAGCACCATCATTCAAAAGAATGCCAAGAACAACACGAAGATCAGCCTTACTTATTTATGTAAATTGAAAACGTTTTGTAAAGGTTATCATTACGAGTCTATGCCCTAAGCAATCATGCTATGAAATTGTCTCCTTGCTGAACTCCCGTTCGGCTGTCTGGATCAAAGAGTAACTTTTGGAAAAGCATGCTTGTTGGGGAAGATAAACTTTTGATGTGAAATTTCAGAAGAACGCAGAAATTTTATTTAGTGAATGTTTCTTATTTGGATTCAGTCCGATTTCGTTGCTTTCATAATTCCCACATACATCAAAGTCTGTATTTTTCGCTTACCTTACTTCCGCAATTGTCCGAACAAGAGTAAAGTAAATGAGCCAAAACCATTTTTGGTAATCAAAATTCTTACTGACTTTAACTTCTTTCAAGATGACCAATAGGCCAGAAGATGTTTCAGAATTTATTAGAAAATGATGTTATTTGTCACACATTTTTCAGGGAAATATTAATACTTATTTATAGTGACATTTAAATTACAAAAGGTTGAAACTTTTTGAATATTTGATCGAACTGTTTAAGGAAATTTTTGTTCGGATAACTGGAAGGAAAGTGTCTTAATGTGTGTTCATAAAGTTTCTAAATGTGTCACAGTACCCCAATCATGTTCAGATTTTTGGTTGTGACTAGTTTTATGAAGATTCATTGTGAAATCCTCTTTTATGGAACGCATTGAATTTGATTTTGTAACTATGGATCAAATACCAACTGGACAGATTTTGTACTTACGTATCTAACAGAACTTTAATGTCACCATTATGTCGAATTGTATGTGTATTCTTAATAAACATCAATCATACACAAGAAAACACTGGTTTTAATTTTGCTTTCAAGTCTCGATTACGTGACCCACTAACTTTCTTGAAGTGTCATCTACACTTGAGATACAGAACTAAAACAACGTGGAAGGCTTTAGCATCTAAATATAAAGGTGGTTTTAAATGTATAGGTGTCATTTAAATATATAGGCGTCATCTACTCAATCTGCAGACAGACCTGCTTCCCCCTTTGTTGGTGGAGTGGAGAACAGAGCGTTGAGACAGAATGCTATCTAAGTAACTAACAACGCTGCTACAAAAGCATAAAGCAACAGCAATGGTACTGTCTCCAGCGTAGAGTGCTCAACCTAACATAAGCTAGGGAGGTAAATACTCGGTCTGCAGACGGAACTATTTCGCTCTTTGTGGGCTCATCAGTGCAGAATAGAGCGTTGAGACAGAATACTAGTTACGTAACTGGCAACGCTGCTACAAAGCAGTATAAAGAATTCATATGGTGTCATCAAATTATATAGGTGTCATTTATTCTAAATATATAGGTGTCAGGGGAGCAATTGTTATGTTAATCTAATAAACAAACAGACATTGCAGAACGTAGCATTGGTTCCTTCCGACATTTTACAAATGTAAATGTTCGTTTTAGCAAATGCTTGATAGTCGTCTCATAGAGATGGTAAGAAATAGGTTCCATAAAAAATGTTCCGAGACATTGTGTAATCATAAGGTCTTTGCAATCGGGGTAGTTGGACAGTATTCCTCCTCTTTTCATGATATTTGTCACTAATTATTTCACTTTATACATTTGTTTATCAGGAAAGAGCACCCTATGTGGCTCTCCCTCCAGTTTGAGAACCATTGCTATAGCCCTGCAAAACTCTATCACGACCATGACTTATGTTTAAAAACTGTTTGTATCTCTTACAATGTTGGCGGTGTTCTTAGACCCAGTTCCAAAAGTAGGCTTTAATTTGCTATTCAGAAAAAGCATTCGGGTCCAAAGGATATTTCATATCTAAAATCTTGATCAATTTATCTGCTGGCCTAAACACAGTTGAAAACGTAGCAGTCTTACATACAATTTTTGAGATGAATTTTAGGTTCGCAAGCTAAGAGAGTAGAATCCGTAACATCGTTTTCAATATCTCCACTCTGCTAGCCGGAATTTACACCAAAAGTGAAAGCATTTTGGAAAAGTAGCCGTAACGTCACGACTTTTGCGGATTTGACAGCAGTGGTTCCCAACCCTTTTTCTCCTCGTCGTCCTCTTTTATACATGTCCGACATTTATCAACGCCACGCCCATCGAATACGTTTTTAGTGACTAAGGTTCCCTCACACCAAACAGACTCGAGAAGTTCAATGTTACTGCTTCTTACAAATGCGACTGGAACATAATCGAGTTTAAAAGGATTGGAAAATTTCAAGCGAGCTCCCGACTGCGAAGAAACTCTGATCTACTACTTATTCCTTGAGATCCCTTTTTGAGAGAGTCAGTGACTATTGATGCCATAAAAGGCAGTACTTAACAGAGTAAAATTAATTTCTTGTCTGACATTAGTATGTTTATACATGTTCGGATTCATACTCATATTCGCAAGACGGAACTTTCAACTTTGGTGATAAACAGTTGGGAACTTTGGGCAGTTGTTGTTTTGAAGACCACTGACGTTTGATTTTAAGCTGTAACTGAATTGTTGATCACTTGTTATAGTGTTGTAGATCCGCAGCAATCCGATTTATGAAAGTAAGTAGCATTTATGGCTGTAGACGAAGTTTATAAATTCCTGAGAATGCTACCAGGGTAATAGACGTCTTGTAGGTTGGCATTTTGTAAAAGTGGAGATTTTTATTTATCGTTCATATTATCCAATACGCAGTGTTTTTACGTTCAAGAAGATAGCAATATTCAATAAATAATCATATATCCTCATCCAGCCAACCTCGTGATGCAAAAACAGTTAACGGTTGCATAGACTTAGTTCTAAAAGAAGGTTGAAAGTCAACGCTGTCCATGGCAGATAATTGATGCAAGAGACAAGTGATAGCTCTTAAGATACAAAAAAGAACAGGAAGAGGTATTCAGCATTCTCAGTGTGATTTTTAATGTGAATACAGGTATGGGTTATTGTAGTTTAACCAACAACATTAGATAATTGTTTTAAGATTGCACTTGAACACCGCGCAACCAGCACCCAAACTGGAATTGCACCAGAGTTACAAAGCCTGGTATCTTTGATGAAAGGAGCGAAGCGATCAAGTATATAGAAAGACATAGCAGAGATAAACCTTTTGTCTCCTCGTCCTGGTTGACTTCTTTGGAAAGGATCCATTTGCGTTTCAAGTGCATTTGTTTATTATCTGCTGACGCCAAGAAATTGTTAAATGATGATGTATTCCTATGCCATACCACATTTAAGCTGGCGGCGATTTCGCAGGTTTTGAAGCAGTAACCGCAGAACATTCGCCGGGCTCGTATAACAGAAAAGAAAACTGAATATGCACAAACTGACTTATAAAGCCTATGCATGACTTCTGTCACATGTTCATGGGAAAAGATTCAAGAACCTTTCTAGCACACAGAACTGCGCTTGCTGCGTTAAACTGAGCTTCTCAAACCGCAACTAACTAAGAACTGGAAATAACAAAGAGCCTGATTGCATATTATTGAACTTCCTGTATGATAACATTTGTATCAGAATTAAATCTCTAGATAACATGATGGTGGGTTTTGGGGATGATTGAAAAATCATTTATATTGAGATACAATACATGACCAACTTACTTATATTTGTGTGACCCTGCCTATCGAGTAAAATTAACCAGGATATATCAACATGGAGACGTAAAAAACATCAAAAGGCGTTCTTGTGCAAATAATAACCAATTAAGTAGTAGAGAGTGACGAAGCGGATTTGCTTTGGATTTTTGTTAATTTAGTTAACAATGACAAATGAGAGTCTCGCTGTAATTGCGTGTAGGTGTAGCAAAAGTATGAGGGTAGAAAACACAAGGTAAATATAAGGGTATAAGGGTGAATTACCCATGGCAATGCCTTTTAGGTAAGTATGTGTGACCCTTGCTAATATATCAAATATTAGTAGTCCCCGTTCGCTACTTTCCAGCAGGAATAAATAGCAGACATCATGATGCCATTATTCAGTATCGCTTGGTTTTTACATCTTGTTAAATGGAATTGCCTAAATCTTATTAATTAATTCTTTCTAAAACAATATATTATATCCTTGCAGAAATGAAATGAAATCGAGGTGCATAGGAGTAAGCAATGTGAAAGCGAGTTAGCGTAGTCTATCTACTGTTGTTCTTCGTAACATGTCAGAGATGCACTACTGTATGATGACATGCTGCATATCTGGCTGATGACCAGCACTGCCAGAAGGTACAACGGTACTTTCCGGCTGTTCTTCACCCTGACCATCTCCTCCGGCCACTTAACAAGACCAACAACTCTGTCACTTAAAGTTTTTTCTCTCTCGTAACAATATTGCTTTTTCGTCCATGTTATATGAATCACATGAACTATAGACTACCGTTTACTTTCAGTTTGCTAGCGTGGAAACATCCAGTAGACATTGTATTCAATCACAAGCAAAAGCTGAGTATCTAGCGCATATTGCCATGGAAATAACTGCTGACCATGTGTCCACAGAATCAAGCACAGATGGACAGAAAGGATTGAAAGAAGTACGGTACTTAGTAACATTTTGGCTACCGTTGGGTAAAGGAAATGATTGACACCATCGGTAATAATTTCATCAAAAGACCCAAGTATAAGTAGTACACATCACAAAACAGCTAATAACTCGGCTATTATAGATAATCGAAAAAAAACCAAACACATCATAAGAAAGAACAGAAAAAATCCTATCAGATATGTGTTTTTTCCATATTTGATGAAAAAAGCTTTTTTAAGGTCCAGTGTCCCCTTAAGGAATACAAGACCTCACTTAGTTCCTGCGTCAGCGGAACTTTACCACGGGTGACTGAACACTGACTTCTTGTCATCTAAAATAATGCACTGTCGTGCTACGTGTACAGATCTCAATGTTTGCTAGCAACTAGAACATTATATACGTTTACATTTGCCCTTTCCTTGACCGATCCATTCAGCAAAAAATGCTCTGTTAGATATATACAATTGTTAAGGACCTGTTTTGAAATGGCAAGCTCTATTGTTCACAATCTACACAATAATCAGTTTGTGCATAAGGAGTCATAAACGAACCATTGGAACCTTGCTCAAAGACCTGCAGTCAAAGACCTGCACTCAAAGACCTGCAGTCAAAGACCTGCACTCAAAGACCTGCACTCAAAGACCTGCACTCAAAGACCTGCACTCAAAGACCTGCACTCAAAGACCTGCACTCAAAGACCTGCACTCAAAGA
>JAAAKL020016842.1:0-10857 GCA_010016065.2 Carybdea cf. marsupialis auct. non (Linnaeus, 1758) | reverse complement strand
TGGACTGACGAAGAGGAGAGAATTGCATTTTCTAAATGTCCCATAAACAAACATGCGTAGGAAGGAGCCATACGTGTGCCCATAGCAGTTCCCATAATTTGAAGGTAAAAGTGATTAAGGAAAGAGAAGATGTTCATGTTCAGAACCATTTTCATAAGGTCGCAAAGAGAGTCAGTCTTGGTAATATGTCCTGTCCTGGTTTGTAGATATTCGCGACATGCCTGGATCCCCTCACAGTGTGGAATGTTGGTGTAGAGTGATTGAACATCCAGTGCAACTAAGATTGCATTTTCTGGGAGTTCGGTAAACTGACATTACATCACAGTTACTTGAAAACCCTTTTGGAACTCACAGGCCGTACGAAGGCGATGACAACCGATCGATATATTTTCAATGCGTTCTACTATAAATAATAGGATTGACACATTCAAATGTAAGAAGTCGGGCAGTCACATACCAGACTGCAAAGGCACTTGTTCTATGAATAGAAGGATTTCTTGGCCCGTCAAGCCTCGGCTCTACTTCGACCATGACGTCATGGTGTAATCACATGAGAGAATTCGAATAGAGACTACTGACCTAAATTGCAAGATCCGATGTACAAAGTCAATACAATGTTCTTGAGTATGAGCATTCAGTTGTTCTGAACTCATCTGGTACCCAAAGGTAAAAAAGCATGGACAGTGATGTCAAAGGTCTTACTTTAAGGGTCTTAATTTGCTAAATCTGTATCGGATGTTACGGCATTTGTTCTGCAGCGCTCTTAATTGGGGATCTTATAGTCAAGAAGACGATGAACTGTTATTTTAAAAAATTGAAACCTCAATTAATTGACCCTTAAGTGTTACCCTTCTTCAAATATACGAACAAATCACTGTGAATAACTTTCACTACTTCTGCACTTTCTCTCTCTGATTTGCCATGCCCGAAACCTCCAGAAACAAAGCATGCCCTGATCGCCGCACTTTCGTGCCGAGTCAGTTATATATCTGGTGGTGGCTTTGTACTGTATTATGAATTTCCGCCTCTTGCCTCCTCTAGCTTTTTTTCAGGAATTTTCCCAACGAGGGACGTCTTCCATAGCACCCGTCCGTATAATGTGTCCTATATACGTTTCGATTCTTCTCAGAACTTGTTTTTCTTGCTCGACTTGGTTGAGTACCTCTTCTTTGTTGACCCTACCAGCGTATAAAACCTTGAGCATGCGCCTGTAAAACCATAATTCCGCCGCGTTGAGAGTTTTGTGGGTTTCTGTTATTAGGGTCCATGACTCCGATCCATAGATTAGAACAAACTGGACAAATGTTTGAAGAACACGGACCTTCATGGGTATAGAAATCTATTTCTCGCATGAGATGGACCTCATTTTGTTGAAAACTAAGCTTGGTTTCCTTCGCACTTCTCTCTTACACCAGCTACCTAAGTAAAACCCAACCCAAGATAATTGAAGAAAACGACATGTTGTATTGTGACGTCTCCAATCTTCAGAGTGCATTTTGGCGACGGTTCCATGCACTTTATTTTTTATAGTTAATACTAAAGCCTTTTGACGCGCAGTTGCCGTTTGCTTCATTAAGAAGTCGTTGGAGGCCTGTTGCTGTGATCAACATGGTGCCGTGCGTGTATCGAATGTTGCTGATCATGACACCGTTTATAGAGATTTGTTAGGTTATCTTGTCCAGTTTTCGTAGGGTCGACTCCCCGTACAAGTTGAACAAAGCTCGAGATTCGTTGCACCCTTGACTTACTCCCCGATCTATCTTGATCCACTTTGCTTGACCATTTGGTAGACGAATCACCTCCCTTTGATGAACGTAGATGTTTCGGAGAACACCTAGATCTTTATCGTCGACTTGGATTTGTTCAAGAAGGTCGACGTGTGTGACCTTATCAAAAGCCTTTTGGTAATCAACAAAGATGGTGTAGATGTTTTGTTGGTGTTTAATACATATTTCACTTAGCATGCTTCTAGTTTCTCTGTTCCTCATGAAACCTTATTGAAGTTCTGATATCTCAGGTAGGAGCCTTGGCAGAATGCGCTGAAGGACGATCTTGATAAGGTTTTTCAGTATGTGACTCATTGGGCTAATTACTCTGTGACTCGGACAATCGAAGTTCTCAGTATTGTTGGCAAGGCAACATCTCCTATTCAATTACTGTACTCATCAGATTCCGAAGTGGTTTGATTTCTTACTTCTTCCAGTGCCAGTAACATTTCTCCTGGTAGCTCACCTGGGTCATATACCATATACCTCAGAGCCCATTCGACACCAATGTTTAGAATGGAAAAGTCTGTTTTAGTTATTTTCATGATAATCTGTTGTGTTGGAGGTTGGTCGTTAAAGAACAGCTGTTAGACGCATTATTACAATCTTTCATCAATTTGTTGTTCTTCAAACATCGTCTTACCACTCTTGTCCCTGACGCATTTGGGCGTTGGTATTGATTTTTTACCAGCTTTTTCGCAAATAATCTGACACGTTTCTTTGAAATTTGGGTTAGTACTGAGTCTAGCGTTCATCGATGCTATTTGGTGGATTTTGCTAGGATAGATTTGTAGCTACTACATTTTAAACCTCGTTTTGACCCATTTCAAGGCATTGAGTAACTGCTTTGATTTTCTAATTGGTTTAGAAACTTCATCATCATCAGTTACATTCCAGTCGTTGCACGACTCTTTTTGGCACCCATGCAGAACCTTCTCCACCGTTGTCTATCCTGCCCTCGCCTGATGACCACAACAAAGGATAAGCCAGTGATCTCCTTGATGTTGTCATGGTAGCCGGTGGCAGGCAATCCTCGTCTCCTTGTGCCAAAAACACTGCCAGTCAGGATGTCTTTAATAAACCCATCTGTTTGGGCAATGTGTCTCATAAGGCTTCCACCCACCATCTGGTTAACATACTCGTTTGTCTTCGGCTCGCGCCCGCTGATCCGTCTGTAGCACCAGTATTCAAATGCTTGCATTCTCTTTCTGCCTTTTTGCTTTGTGACACAGCCATCGCTGCCATAAGTAGCTATTGGAAACACCATACTTTTTAGAATGCACAATTTCGTTAAGATGGTGATCAACTTGTCCTTCCAGATGGTGGGCAGTGAAGTTACAGCCTGTCTTGAACTGTTTAATCTTCTTTTCATTTCTTTCGAATCATTGTCATTGTCTGTAAATAGTACTCCCAGGTAACAGAGCTAATGCACAATTTCATTGCTCTCATTGCCGATGACTAAATCTTGATGGTCAGGAATACCGTTGGAGAGGACCTTCATTACCTTGGTCTTAGTAACAATTTATTGCAAACCAGCTGCTCTGCTAGCTTCCTCTACTTTCGTGGTAATGTCATGCAGTTCATGCATTGAACTAGCTAATAGAACCACATTGTCAGCATATCAGAGGTTGGTTATTGATATTCCACCAATTTAAGCAGATACAGAAAAGCGTTCTAGTGCATTTCTCGTTATCCTGCTCAGCATATAAAGTAAATAGCTGTGGTGATAGGATGCAGCCTTGGTATACACCATAACCGATATCAAAGCAGTCAGTATTTCCATAAGATATTCAAACTGTTGCGGTCTGGTGCTTATGAAGGTTTCTGATCAGAGCAAAAATGTGATATGGTATGCCTGCTTTTATCATAATATCCCACACTGTCTCGTGTATCACAGAGTCAAAAGCTTAAAGGCTGATGTACACGCTACGATTTTGTCAGGCCGACCCACAGTTGGTATGAAGTAAGTCTATTATTCAGGGGCCTGATTTCACGATTGTTGATCTCAACACGAGTCGCGACGATTTTTTGAAAATCTGTGACCTTTGAACAGATTTACTCCCGATTTGGGGTGTCGTGGCAGCGCCTCAAAGTCTTAATATGGACGCCTTAAAGTCGCGATGGAAAGCATGACGCTCTCTAAAGCAGAAACAACATTCCTGTCAGGAACGTCTTGTAGGGACACTCTGTAGGCATATCAAAGAATAATGCCGCGAGATTTGTTTGCAACTTTAGCATAGTCGACGTTTTTGATGACAAACATACTAGCGAAATGATTATGTAGTTTCTCATGCCAGGCTATAATACCATCCAGATTAATGCTGCCCCGAGAATCTAGGTGATTGCTTATTTTCCGTTCCAAGTAAGGCTAATTACACGTACGACTAATCTTGGGTTGGTCACATGGCTGTATCTTCCCTGAATCGGCTCGACAAATTGCAGCGTGTAAATCAGCCTTTACGTTAGTCAATAAAGCAATGATAAAGGTTTTGCCTCTTTCCTTGTATTTTTCAATTCTCAGTTTCAAGTTTAAAATCTGGTCCCTTGTACTTTTTCCAGGCGTGGAACTATATTACTCCTAAGTAAATTCTCTGTTCAGTTTTGCTCTCAATCGGTCATTGATTATTTTCAACAAAATTTTGCTACAGTGGCTAATTAGTGCAATGGTACGGTACTTTGGAATAGGAATAAAACTGAATCTGTCCAGTCTGTTGTCTATGTCCCATTGGTCCAAATATTGCTACAAGGCTTATGGGCGAAGGTTGTAATATTTTCCCTACCATGTTTTATCAGTTCAGCTAAAATATTATCAGTTCCAGGACTGTAGCTGTTTTTAGATTACTTTCTGGCCTTGCTAATCTCAGAGTGCAGTGGATTAGCCTCAACGTCGATGCTGGTTGTAGCATGATTGCCAATGTTCTTTGCTAAAGTTTCGTTTCTTTTGTAAAGATCCGTGCAGAATTGTTTCCATCTTTCTTTGATATCTTGGCCGTCATTTAATATTTGACGGTGTCCTTTTTTGGCTGGAATTTATTGATCAATATTTCGACTCCATTATATAATTCATTCGTCGAGTTTGTGATAGAGTTGTTTTCAATTTTCACACTATTCGATAATATATCTCAGCTTGTCCTGTCTGATCATTCTATGCAGACGGGAATTTATTTCTTTACATTGGTCTTGATCTTCCTCGGTTGTCAGAACTTTAGCTTTCAGTTTTCTTTGTGCTTCTATCTCTGCAATTGTATCAGTAGAAATTCAATTATTTCCGTTTTTACCCATTTCCTGTTGTTCGTTCGGGCGTTTTTCATCGTCACATTGTAACAGTTGTTCCAGTTTATTCGAGACTTGTAACTTGTAGCCATTATTATTTTTAAGGTAATTAAGATCCAGGCGAAGTGGAGGTGGCGATTTTTTGACTTTGTTTAATTTGATGTTAATGTCCATGATTAGCAGTTGATGATCACTGTTGCAGTCAGCGCCAAACAATCTTTTGGCATTCACTATGATTATCTTCCATTACTGTAAGATTAAGATTTGATCTATCTGGTTGCGCGTATTACCGTCTGGTGAAATCCAAGTATATAGTCATCTAGGATGATTTGTGAACAAACTGTTAGCTATACTCAGATTATTAGACTTGCAAAAAAGTCTTTTACCTCATCAATTCATCTCACCAAGTCAATTGATGCCAAGAGATTCCGAGTTTATAAGTGTTTTACCAGTTTTGCCATTGGTATCTCGCATAATTAGAAACTTGCTTGAGACATAACGTGGACCACATGACGATGAGGTTGTGGTCTGACTTGCAATCTACACCAGGGAACGCTCTTACAAGTTTAACCACGTTAGGGAACCTGTGGTTAATCATGATAAAGTCTAATTACTTACTCGCAACTCCCCGACCGGAAGTGTTTGGCTGTGTTGACATAACTTTTGTCGCAGATGGTGATGTTGGCATTTCTGGCAGTCAGTCGCTGGCTGACTATCATGCCGGTCCTCTACGTCTAACCCAATATTACCGAGCGAGGCACTTACGAAACATTTGCTCGAGGCCCCTCGACACACTTGTTCTTTATTACCTGATGTTTTTGTCCCATGTGCTTGACTGGCCAGTTGAAATTGAAGTAGATGCTGCCCATCACCCTTCGCCAGGTAACACGTCAGTTAATGTTTAACCTCAGGTGTTACCCGTACTGATTGTAGGTTTCCGTCGGTCATCAGCAGTCGAACGCGTTGAGGTCTGTTTCCACAGCCGATCAGACTTGTGATAGAGTGGGTACTTCTCACTGTCCGATGCCGATCCTTGAGATCTTTCCATTGCCTCTTGGTTGGCCGTTGCCACTGTAGTATGCGCATCCGCCCATTTGGCAGGTCTTGTTTTTACTACTCCTGACCAAAGCGCCTGCCTACCGTGTCTCTCCGACAGCCCAACCATGGCACGGTTAGTACTACTTACATGGTACTAGAAGCAAGAAGTCTCATCCATCTGGCCTGACAGAAAATGAAGGTGACAGAAGTGAAATTGCTGCACATCTCATGGTTGTATTACATATGTTGAAGGGATGAATTTGCTAACACACTGGGTTCTTGTGAAATAGACAGAAAGAAGCTATATTACAACAACAGCACGATGACCAGATATTATTGATATCAGATCCCCAAAAGGTACGATTCAAGTTCTACACAACAAAGTCATTTCATCGATGCATCGATTGATAGTCCATTCTATCAACTTGATGTATGTTTATTTTCTAAGAAACAAAAAACACAGCAGCGCGCTACTTGATTGAAGTCTAAAGCAGGCTCGTGTCAACTGCATTCAAAGCACCAGACATGCTTTATAGCAGGCATCGTTTCTACACGTTCGTGGCAGTCTTTACGATCCAGATAAGCAATGGTATCCTTGGCTTACTGCACTAACATCGATTGGTGGGTGGCTAGAGGAGGCGTTTGTTTCAAGAAGGGGACACAATGTATTATTGTGCCGCTACTGTTGGGGCTTTTTCAAACTTTTTGTCTGAAAAGTACAGGAGTTGTACTAGGGAAGAGCAACGGTCTTCATCGAAATGTTCGTGTAGCTACCTAGTTGGCACAAACAAACATAAGAGCCTCGTGGGACAGTTGATCATAGTCATTCTTCACTCTAATAACTAGACAATTATATAATTAATCGGCACCACAACCTAGATTGCAAAAATTAAGTATCAAAAGTCGTATCTCTTCATAAACCACTAATTTTTAATGGTGCGCAGTTCATGACCGGAGCTTTCAGTTTGCATGTTATAAACGACGCAATTGAATGACAGTTTGCCTAGACCTTGCAAGAGCTTTCTGTTTTCCTTGCCATTGCATTGATATGAGCATTTTCAAGTGGTGGTTACCAAACAGCAAGTCAGACACTCAGTGATCCAGAAAAATTTTTGCAGTTGGCGATGACTGAAAATTAATGTGAATATTTTTCAATTGGCAACCCTTTGCATTTGATTCTATTGTTATCCTTATACTTTGTTAGAGTTGCTTCTAGTTTTAGTGCTTGTTTTATGTATGACTTCAGCCCCACCCCCAAAAAACCCCAACGTGAGGATAACCAGCCGCCACAGACAACCAGTCCTTAGAAGGCCTTTAAAAGAAACCACTTCAACACCATCTCGTTATTTTGTAATTGGTGCTATAAAGTCCTTCCATAACATTACTTTGTAGAAAGCAAAATCATTCATATTTAAGAAATCTAATTACTTTCCTTCTCAATGATGATCTTATGTTGATCTCAGAAAAGACATAATCTGCTGGAATGCATGTTCGTTTTTTGTCGCTTCGGTCTAGTTTCTAGACCTTTTATGTGAAGTTTGGGTACGAGGCGGGAAACCAATGTACGTTGATTGGATACTTTGAAAAGACTGCTCTTGTTCTTGGCATTCCAACTCATTCAGAATTGCTCACCGACGGAGAATGGCAAGCTGCATACCTTATCCATAGGATGAAGAAAAAAAGGAAGATTTTGTAGATATTTTACTTTGCTCCTAAACATGATATCAGATCGTCTTCCAGAATACTTCAACGAAAGATCGAAAAACTGATTCCTGGTTTTTCATCGGATGGGCCAAGTTATTTGAAAGATATCACAATTTCACTTTCCCAACGGTGAAGTATCAGACACGGATTGTGTATCTTAGTCAATGGAAAGAAATTTTTAGGACAGATTTATCAACCATTTTGAAGAGTTACATGCTTTCGTCCAACACAGATGAAAGTGAGTTTTATGCAGACCCGTGCCGTGTCGATTTCCATAGAGATACTTCTGGTGTGACAGCAAGACGAAACTCTAGGAGTGAAGATTGGATTGTCGAGACATAGAGCCTTTGGAAACCAAAGTTGTTTGCTTGCTTTACCTCTTGGACTTAAATGAACTTGTTTATTTTGTAGATTTAGGAATCGTCGTTATTCTTCGAGAGACTTGCATCGGGATGTAAAACAAAGTTTCAAATGGCAATCAACATTCCTCAACGTGCGTCATAGTTGATAGATCAAGAATTTGCAACTGAGCCGATGAACGTACGAGTATACAAATTGCTGTCATTCCTCTTTAAGAACAACGAACATTATGTAATCATGTTATTATTATCTGTTGAGCTTGTTTGAGGGCATTTCTTTGCACATACACTTTTAGCAGCTTGATTTACCATACCAGTGATGTCTTGTGTTAACGATAATGCGTACGTTTCCAGAACGGAAGTTTGCTATAAGTACGTTACAGTTCATAATGAATTTCTGTATTGCAAGTTTATGGTGCTAGCTAAAGTGTACTTAGAGTTTTCGTTTTCCATCACATGGTGTGTAAATGTACTTTCAATACATCATACATAGTTCTCCCAGGGTGGGAGATAGTTGTGTTGGATGATCAAGATTCTTGCGCACTAGGAACATAGGAAAACTATGGTATTCAACGTAGGCGGTTTTCTTCTTCCAACTTTTGCTTCCTATCTTGTTTAACCTTTCACTTGCTCTTTAGCTGCTCGCAGCTTCACTTCATAGTTGCTGGCTATGTGCATCAACATTGTGGATTACACAGTAAGCATCTTTAAAGTTGGATTAAGGACGCTACTGTCGGCGCTGACATTAGAAATATATACAGCCGCAACTTGATGATAATGTTGAAGTACGGCACACAGTGCATCAGTCTGAATGCGTCGTATGAATAACAAAGAATGAAGTAGTTATCAAAGGAAAGTGCAAATGGTTGAATTATAGAACTAGTCAAGGTATGGTTAAAAGCATGAAAGTGGGTCGAGGGTAGATAGGTACTCGCATTGCAACTTCGCGACTGTGCAGGACAAAAGATAGAGAAAATTCATTTGTAACATGGTGTATGATAGGAATGCCTAGATGGTCGCAAGGTAAGTGGTCGCTGGTGGTAGTATATAAGTTAGAAGATAAGGACAGGTTGGTGCAATCTATTAATAGCCGATTAATATATAGAGAAAAGTCAATTGTTGGGTGGTCCTTATACCACAGCGTATAACAATCAGCTCTCAGACAAATAGCGCAACACCAAGAACATAAATAATTCCCAACTAGGTATAGACCAAATAAGGCAACAATCCAGGAACATGAAACAAATTTGCGATTCAGAGGTTACACGGCGCGTAGATTATAGGCAGATAAATGCAGTGGTAAACAGGCAGATACTAAATAGATAGAGGACTAGTGGTAAATGAATAGAGAGTAGTGTTTGGTACATAGGAGTAGTGATATGAAGTAGATGGGAATAATAGAATCAGTAGAATATAGCAGTATGTGGAGTGTAGACAAATGATAGTGGGTAAGAGAAGGTCCTGGATGAGGAAGTGGGAGTAGGAAGATGTGGATGGAGGTGGGTACAAATGAGTAGATAGCAAGGAGGTAGTGAAGTTAGGTAAAGGATAAATAGAAAAAGTCTGCGCCTCTCTGCTTATAAGGAGGTACGATGAGAGATCGGGTAAATAGAAAAATCTGCGGTTTAACTTGTTATGGAGTCAGTGTCACGTTTACAGGGTACTACTGTGTAGAGGATGGGAGTGGGTAATTTGCGATTGATGGTCGATAATGGTTGTAGTTGGTAGATGGCCAGTAAAGGCTTTCTGTGTTATTAGAACGAAATCAAGTCAAGTACTCTCAAGTTCCGAATTAAAGAGGGGGGTTGGACACTTAAGCAGACATTAATTATAGGGGGCTGGAAAATGAACGTAAACATTTTGCTTACGGCAATTCGTTTTCATTCAGTTGGTTTATCAGAGCAAGGTATGTGAAGTTCAATCAGATGTCAAAATGCAAAGTCATTCAAGAAAAGAAGTCGAAAATCTTCCCAAATTAATAAATCGTAGAGGGGTGTAATGAGAATTTCTTGTTTGTTGAAATGTTCAAAAGATTAACAATCAGGAGGAGGGACGATTATTCGGAACTCGAGAGTAGCAGTAGGTTTATTTTTCAACTTCGGTGAAACTAGTACCATCCTCATTCGATTGATGGACAGAATTCATAGAACATGAGTCACTGCCTCTTGCTGTCAAGTATTCAATGTCATATTTGCTGCATCAGATGTATATATTCAGTAAGAATATATGCAGCTAATATATGTTACATGCGCAGTACTTAAAAACTAATCAACCTCTCTCTCTTCGGGTGATAGTCGACAAGACACAAAACAGATACTTATAATGCGTAACTAATTTTAATGATAATGACATTTCGACATCGTCACTTTCACTTATTGATACTAGCATTTTAAAACAATGCAATGCAGAAAAGTTTTTAAAGCCCTGAATGCTATTTAATCAACGGTGGGCTGTGTATCATAAATATCATATTAAAATGGAACAAATTATATGTATAATAGCCTTTCCAAATAGTATTCATCGTTGTCATCTAAAATGCCATCTAAAGATAATGAGATTGGTTCTCACATAAAAATTATCACGAAGGCAGGAAGCCAGATCAGTTATGCAGTATGCACTCCAATAGTTCCTGCAAGATGTTATGTAGTGACGCAATATCCAAACAATAGACATCCCAAATTTCTCTCTCTCGTTGGTAAGGGACCGTAGCTTAGTGG